>CANYLF011385776.1:0-14103 GCA_948193215.1 Bocquillonia castaneifolia | reverse complement strand
AAGCTTCATCCCATTCAAATATGACATTCTCCTGAGTTAGCCGTGTTAATGGTGCTGCTATTCAAGAAAAGTCTTAGACAAATCACCGATAGTAGCCTGCCAAACCCAAAAAACTTCTAATCTCTATGACTGTGGTTGGTTTAGGCTAATCCAATACAGGTTTAACCTTCTTTGGATCAATTTGGATTCCTTCCTCAGACACCATGTACCCCAAGAAAGTCACATTGTCCAGCCATAATTCACATTTTGAGAATTTGGCATACAACTGTTCCCTTCTCAAAGTCTTCAACACCATCCTCAGATGTTGCTTATGCTCCTCCACACTTCTAGAATACACCAGGATATCATCAATGAAAACTATTACAAACCAATCTAGAAATGGTCTGAACACTCTATTCATGAAGTCCATGAAGGCTTTTGGAGCATTAGTCAACCCAAAGGACATCACCAAGAATACATAATGACTATATCTGGTACGGAATACTGTCTTAGGAACATCTTCTTCTCTAATTCTCAATTGATGATAACTCGATCTCAGATCAATCTTAGAAAAGCATTGTGTACCTTGCAGTTGGTCGAACAAGTCATCGATTTGGGGAAGAGGGTACTTATTCTTGATTGTCACCTTATTCAATTCTCTGTAATCAATACAGAGTCGGAGTGTGCCATCTTTCTTCTTCACAAACAAAATAGGTGCACCCCAAGGAGAAGTGCTGGGTTTGATGAAGCCCTTATCAAGTAACTCCTGTAACTGCTCTTTCAGCTCCTTCAACTTAACTGGGACCATCCTATACGGAGGTATAGAAATGGGAGCGGTTCCAGGAACCATATTAATGCATAATTCAATCTCCCTGTCAAGTGGCAACCCCGGCAACTCTTCTAGGAACACATCTGGATACTTACATACCACTGGCATTTCATTCATATCATCAGCTTCTAGTATCATATCTCTAACTACGGCCAGAAATCCCTAACATCCCTGCCTAAGCAATTTTCTAGCTGTAATTACAGAAATCAGATTCTGAGGCATCTCACATTTCTCACCTCTGAATCTAAACTCTTCATCTCCAGGCATTCTGAATATCACTTCCTTCATTCTATAATCCAAGGTAGCATAATGTTGGGATAACCAGTCCATTTCCAGAATTACATCAAAATCCATCACATCTAACAATACCAAATCTGTCATCATTTCTATGTCTTCAATTCTCATAGGGCATAATGGAAAAACAATGTTAGTGACCAGAGCTTCACTTAAAGGAGTGGCCACAGATAATGGAGCTAACATCCTAGTCCCTCTACACCTAGCTCTCGATGCAAAAGTAGGAGAAATAAAAGAATGTGTTGCACTAGGGTCAAACAAGACAAAAGCATCAGTATGACATAACAAGATAGTACCTGTAATAACTGCATTTGAAGTCTGTGCATTTTAAGGTGTGAGAGGAAACACTCTGGGTTGGCCCCTACTAGGCTGCTGTGAAGTAGAAGTTTGACTCGTGCCTCTACCACCTGCTCTGCCACCAAACCTTCCTCAATTTCTACCCCTAAAACCTTGGCCCTACTGGCCTGTCATCTGAAATCCACCCTGAGAAGGGCCTGCCTGGTAAGATCCTCCCTGGAATATAGTAGGATATTGAGGATGTTGCTGTGATGGTGGCTGAGCCACACTGGATGCTGAAGATGCTAGATGAAACTGTGTCTGACGCGGGGAAGGGTAGAATAGATAATTCCTCACATAATGTCCTGGCTGTCCGCACCTGTAGCATACATTCTAACCTAGATGACATGGTCCTTGATGGACTCTGCCACAATTCTGGCAAGAACTAGGGCCAAAACTGAAGCTACTATAACCAACACTCTGCCCACTACTGCTACTGCCAGCCCTGAATAGTGAACTACCCTGACCACCTCTACCATGTCTCCCTCTGCCATGTTTACGAGTAGTAAGAATCCGTTGAGATGTCCTTGTTTGACCATACCCCAACTGTCCACCAGAACCAATTTGGAAGGTCCCCTATGACTACTGCATACCCATACCATACTATCCTCCAGCATGTCAACCGGTCTGTCCACCAGATCGGGAACTACCAGCGCCATAAGATCTTGGCACTACACGGTGCCTTTGAAGTCTCTCATCTATAGACACAACTTCAACATAAACAGAGTCCAGATTCTGCCCCAGAGTCCTCATGCTCGCATATTCAGGGCCCAAACCAGTAACATATAAGTGTACCATCTGTACTTCATCTTGAAGCATAGTACCAATAAATCTCAATAATCTCCTGAACCTGTTAGTGTATTCAGAGACAGATTCATTTTCCCTCTTGAAGATAGTCATCAATTGCACCCTGCTCCTCATCTGGTAGGACATATGTGTTAATGTTGATGAAACCTCTCTTCAAATTCAGCCCAAGTGATAGTATCTATAATCGATCTAATAACAGCTATAATCCAGCCCAAAGCTTCCTACCCCATACATGCCTCAACCATGCGAACCCTCTATGAATTATTAGCAGTAAAAGACACTCGATTGCTAATTATATTTAGAAAGTCTATAGGGTCCCCTGATCCATCAAAAGGCACCATGAAAGATCTGGCAAACGTACCGATTGCTTCTAAGTCTGAAATCTGCCTTAGTTACTAAAAAGCCTGGACTATTCCCCTAGCTATAACCTCCACAGTAGCCTGATCAACTCCTATAAAACCTTGTGGAGGTGGCTATTCCTATCCACCCTGGGCTCGTTGGCGCCCCCTCTGATTCCTCGTCCTGCCTCTACGTCTAGGCTGCTCAGGCTCCTCTAGCTCAAAAGGAATTTCCCCTACTGTGAACCAACATCATCCTCCTGATCATCCTCTGGCTGCTGTACATTCCTGCATCATCGTCTAGGTGGCATTCTGAAAAATAGGTAAACTTTAGCAACAAACAAGAGCCCTAACAGTACGCTGAATTCTAGAAACAAGGAAGACTTAACAAAAATGATAAAGAATCCTATACTGCAGTAGTTTCAAGAAAGACTCTACACTCTAAAGAAGCAAAATAAGCATATAATAAAACCAAAAGCTCTAATAACAACTTTGTCATGACCCAAACCCTGGTTATGTGATCGGCGCTAAGAAACAGGAAAGCTATATGTTATTGGAACCTGAATTAAGATAATTATTACTTATTTTACATGCGTATACCATAATCAACATCTGAAGAAATAAATTAAATGCCTAACACGTATTTCTAGGACTTTCATACACCGCTAATCTACTTCCGGGATTTTTAATTTAAAAACTATACATTATTTGCCTATTGGTCCTTTATTAAAGTTGTCCAAAATAATTTATAGTATTTTTTAAAAATATTTTTGACTATCGCTAGAGTGGGGCTCATAGTCTATGGCATCGCGTAAGACCCACGCGCCACCTTAGATGGCGACCAAATGGCCCCAAAACTTCCAGATTCAATCACAGGCCTCCAGGAGAATGATTCCTACCTCCACGCATCTAATAAACCACCATAAGTGGTTGTACAACTCAAAACCGATGTTAAACCCCTCCTCACCAGTGAAGCTTGAATTTACACCTCCAATGTCTGTTTCTATTGTGGTTGGTGACGATTATCTTCTACTCCATCCAATCTATCTGTTTCTAACTTCGATTGGCATTGACAACGCCTGAAACCACCGGTACCACATTGGCAGCCCCCTCTTCAACTTCTCAAGCTTCATTCAACGTCAATAGGCTACCAAACCTTCAATTTCTGGTATCAATCGAGAGGTAACATCGAGCTTGTCATTTTGACACTAAGCTTATAAAAAATGGTGGCCAGAATAGGGTGAATTGACTGTGAGAAGGAATGGGTGCTACAGTGGATATTTCAGAGAGTTTTGGGTATTGTTCAAGTAATTAGCTTTGAAGTTTTTCTCCCAAATGGGCCATTGGCAGATGGCTGGGCTCTTATGTGTGAAGTTTCAAGATTTTTCACTTAATTTCTTTTCATTAATTAAATTTTATTCTTAACTCGGTTTTGATTCCAATTTTTACCATAAACTTAGGTATATATTTAACATGTTCAATCAAAATTTTAGACCAATCTAACACCGGAACTACCATTTCCAATTTTTAAAGAATTAAAGCTCAATTAATTCTCGAATTAGAATTAATTAAATACAGAAATTGCAGGTATTACAGGCTTCATTTCCTATTCAATGCTTCATGCATGGTCATCCTTCTTCCTCATGGTCCTAGTGTATTTTAGAATCAGGAGCAATATGAATTCGAGGCATTGGCTGATCTCCTTGGTGGTTTCTCTTTGTGGCCTGCAGTTGAAGACAAAATCAATTGGCATGGTGAGAAATTTTGGCTTATTTAGTGAAAACTTTCACTAAGCTCTTTCAATGGTCCTCTATTTCCGACACATGAGATAAGAAATTTATTTTCCGTTGGAGTTATTGTGCATCCCCAAGGATCAAATTCTTTACTTGGTTCTCTCTTCATGGTAGGTCGCCTACTTTGTGCATTCCTTGCTTTTAGAAATTTATTGGTTGTGGATAATTCTTCTTGCATTTTCTTTGGTGAATTGAAAACACAATATCATGTGTTTTTGCATTGTATTTTTGCAAACAAAATTCGGAAGGAAGTTTTTTCTTTCTTCTTCTTCTTCTTTTTTGAGTGGAAGGAAGTGTTTTCTTGGTGTAGTTTATCCTTTGTGATGCCTTCTTCTATATCGAATTTTTACATTCAATGGTGTGATCTAATTAAGAACAAGCGCCAAAAGAAATTCATGAAGGTGATATGTGTGGCTTGGGATATTTATAAAATTTAAAGCATAAGATCTTTGGATAGAGGTGCTTTTCTAGCTACGTTCTCTTTGGTGTAAGTTTCCTTGTTTTTTCATTTCTTCTTAAAATGTAATTTCACGCCCGGACGTCTTTCTGTTTTCTTGATTCTTTTCGAGTCTTAAACCATTCCTTATGGTTCCTAATAAATCTCCCAATTATCAAAGAAAGATAAAAAAAAAGGAAAAGAAAATTAAAAAGAAACAAAAGAGAAAATAATATTATTTTATGTTTTTTTTATAAGATATGATTTAATATTATTTTATTTAATAAAGAATGAAAACTTTAATCTAACTCCATTAAATTCTTTATTTATGATCGATTACGTTAAATTTATAAATTAATATTATTTTATGTTTTTTTGATAAGATATGATTTAATGTTTATAAAACAATTTAACGTAATCGATTATAAATAGAGTTTAATGGAGTTAGATTAAAGTTTTCATTCTTTATTAAATAAAATGTTAGCCCTTTTATAAAATATGTCATTTTATTCTTTACTTTTTTTGATAGTTTTTATTACCCCGGGTATCTAGAGTCCCATTTGAGGTCCCGACTAATTCTGGATTGAGTGAGTTCCATTTTAGAAGCACATTCTCCCCATGCGATCCCAAGGATCGAACTCTTAACCTCCGAACAAAAAACCTGTAAATCCAAGTGTTTAACCACTTAAACCACGCCCTATTGTCTTTTATTCTTTACTTTACATAATACCACTGGAAAATGGTCTGATTTACAATGCTAATGAACAATGCTTTTCATTTTAGAATAATTAATTTTAACAAATATTAATAATAATCAGAATTTTCAAACTGTTTCTACCACTTCATTTTTGTTTTTTGGGGTTATTACTACTACATGATTATTTTCACAGAGTGATGATGTCGAACCAATCTCTTCATTAAAAAAAAAAAGAAGAAGAAGTTAATTATTGAAAGGTCTAATTTAATTATTGAAAGGTCTAATTATCAAAAAAAATTCCCCAAACTTTTAAATTTTTAATAATTATATCATAAACTTTCAATAATTACACATTGAATGTTAATTCCGTTTTATTTTCAAAATTACTATATAGCCATTTTAATAGCTAAAAAAAAGATTATGTGACTCATTATAGTAATTTAAAAAAAAAGAAAAATAAGATATTAAATTAATAAGTTAGATGTTTTATCAATTATAAGAGTTAAAACACATTTTTTTTTTATTTTTTTCAAGTATGTGTTTAACTTATTATTTAAATCAGAACACATTATATGAAAAAAAATGTGCATTTTATCTCATATACGTGACCAACATTTAATATTTCGAGTCAACTAGTTTTAAAATTTTAAAAATATTATTTTCACAAGTTATAGTTATATTATTTTATTGAAAAGGTAATTGCAGAGTATTCTTGAAAATATATTGATAGATTAATGCTTACTATGTAATTATTGAAAGTTTGTGATATATTTATTTTTTTAGGGAAATTGTAGTTCATTCATTAGAAGAATAAATAGTACAGCTTAATAAAATAAATACATAATAAAAGAGTAATCAAGGAGTACACAGATATGAATCCTACATAATCAATGGAGAAAACTTCTTTAAATCTCTTTCAAACGAACAAGATGACTGAGTTTTGCAACGAATTGACTCTAATATGGTCTTTAAAGAGCCCACTTGAAAGATGTTTGACATAAAATTTTGGATCATAATCATTATCATCACTATAAACTCTTCAAACAAAGAAGAACCATAAAATTTTAATAATGAAATTAACAACACCCCCATAAAAGAGGAACAAAAAAAACCACACTAAAACTAAACCCACAAAAGAGGAACTAAAACTATTAGATAAATATTTGTGTTTATTAAAATATAAAATAAACTAAAATAAAAATATATGGTCCACCGCGGACGTTTGTATAGTTGACGGTGACCAAATAAGAATATTTTATGAGAAACAAAGGAGAAAGAGAAGAGAGGGAGGGAGAGGGTGGTTAAGAGTTTTTTTTTTTTTTTTTATGTTGGTTTCTTTTGAACAGATTAAGTTTGTGATATATTTATTAAAAATAAGAAAGTTTAGGTCTTCATCATCATCATCATTTGACCAGCGAAGATTGGTGCAGTTGGTAAAGTTTTTCTAATTTTCAAGGAGATGCCTCGAGTTCGAGCCTCGCCTTTGCTGAGAGAGGGCAATAGGCTCAAATGGACTATAACTGGACGCCAGCTCCCCCACAATGAATTAGCCTAGATCTATAGAGCCTGAAATACCACTATAAACAATACCTATAAAAAAAATCATCATTTGATAATTGTTCCTTTTTGAAAGGGAAAATAATTATTGCGTAATACTGGGGATGAAATATGGAGAGCCCGTAAAAGACTAGCAGTTGCCTCATAAGCGCCAATATATTGTGAAAAATGTGTGGGCTAATTATAAATGTAGGCCCAATAATATATCGGGCCGTTCTCATAGAAACATACCGGCCTACGCCATCCTAGCGAGGTGTTTGGTTTCCAAAAATTACATCTGTTAACCGTGATCCATCACGTACATTTCTTAATTAACCATATGTAATTTTAGGGGAATTCTATGGTTACTTTATATTTTTATTTACTTTATTTTTCTAATCATTAGATAAAGTGCTAATTTCTCATCCAATGATGATAAAATGATAAAGTGAACTTTACTTTGTAAAAAATAAAGTAACCATAGAATGCACAGTAATTTTATATATTTTTTCTACATAAAAAATTATATACTTTTTTATTATTTTTGTACACTGCAACCTATCTTTTTTCTACGTTATGCTTTTATTAGAACATGTTTTTAATCTGTGATGGAAAATAAAGTAAATAATGAATATATAAAGATAGTTGACATAAAATGTATATTAATGATAATAATAATAATAATAATAATAATAAAGTACATGTAATTTATTTAATAACATTTGAGTCTTCTCTATTATTCCAATCAATGAAAATTACATCCTAAATGTGTTGCATATTTTGAAATTGTTGTAAAATAGTATTATGGTAAAATCCATTATTAAGTTTCCCAACTTTATTTTTATTCTATCGGGTTATTATACTTCAATCTTATTCTATTCTATTAAGCACTCTTACAATTATTTTTATTATATTAAACCCTTAAATCATTTTTTTATTACATTGAGGACTTTGTTTGTTATTGAGGATTCAATTGGTAAAAAAATAAAATTTATTCTGACCCTTGTATTTACATATCACATTTGGAAAAAAAATAAATTAATTTTACAAAATGACTAATTGAATTTTTTTTTCATTTTACTTTAATTTATAAAATGCTACGCGAAAAAAATTAATTGGAAAAAGGTATCAGTGCGATAGCAGTCCTATAGCTGGACATAAATTTGGCATCCATAATAATCGAAAGCATATTACTCGATTACAATAATGCACCCCCTAGTCTTTTATCTTATTTTTAGTTTATTTTTATTAATCATTATTCATTCTGCTAAACTTTATTTTAATCAAATGTTAATTTCATAGTTAATAGTTAATAAATTTTTTTGACCGCCTTGCTCTCTTAATATAAGAATTCACTTATCAAAAAAAATTAATAGTTAACATTTTTATTTATATATCAAAAATACCATTCTACTTCTGTTTTTCATCTCTCTCTTCTTTTTAATCTTATAATTAAGAAATAATTGAGTAAAAAAAAAATTTAAAAAATTATCTAATAACAAGAAAATCGAAACATTCAATAATCAATAAAAATACACAACATCACTTTTGATTTAAAACTCACTATAAAAGAAGAATAAAAAATATATTATAAAAAGTATTTTATTCGCTGAAATGTAAAATAAAATAAAAAAAAGAAAAATAAATGAGTTTGAGTATTTAAAAGATGAAGACAAATAAAATAGTGGAAATATTTAATTTTCAAGCTTTATTCTTGTTTATTTGTTTTAATCTAAGATAATTTGAAAGAAAATAACAAGAGGAAAATAAAAATATATAATAGATGAAAGGAATATAAATAAAATGAAAAATTGAAAATTATGAGGATAATTTTAGGTAGTGCAGACAAAGAAACGACATGAAACGACACAGAAAAACGGAATTTCTAAAAAATATAGGACATGAAACATGTAAACGCTAAAATTATAGGCACCATTTTATAAATTTTAATTATATATATATATATATATATTAAGTAATTATTATATTTAATTTAAAAAAATTAAACTTTTTGTGTAGTAATTTACCAAAATTAAAAAGTAAGGCATTAAATTGCCAAAATAATTAAAGTTTATGATTTTTTTGTAAATTGACAAAACGATGTCGTTTTGACGTGGCACCTGTGTGGACATAGTCAGCATATTCCGGTTGACATATTATATTCTTTTCGCCGGATTTTTTTATCAGAGTATTGATATGCAAAACTTAAAAGAGTCAGGTTAAATTTATCAAAAAGAATAGCACAGAATATAACCGTTAAACCCATCAGAGGTGGGGAATTTTTATGCAAATAGCCCGTGTTTTTTTTTTATAATAATAACTCATGTGAATGTTTATAATCCTTTGAAAGATGTAAAAATCCATTTACACATCAATGAACTTTGTTGCTCTACTTATCTATGTTATCTCATGCCTAATTTTAATTTAATTCAATTAAATAAATTATTGTAATAGTATGGGAGTAGAATTGGTTCGGTTTACCGATCTCTCCAGACGAAGGTTTTAATTTGAGTGTTAACTAGTAGAAGTTAGAGTCAAACTCATTTTTATTTTAGTGGACTCAAATACTTCACTCAGTGGAATGTGGATAACCTCCTATTCAAGATTAAAAACCGGGACGGTTCATTAACATGTCATACCTAAATTTATAGGTCGTACTTAATTTAAAAAATAAAAAAAATAACTTTAGGTAAATGGTTAAAATTAATTTTTATTTTTTGAATCTAAAATCTAAATAAATTTGGATCTTTGATAGTTGAATCATTAATGAATACCCCTATCTAAATTCAATTAAATGAAATCGAATAGTACCAAACAAAAGCGATTCAATTTTAAGATCTTATTTTCTGTATGTATCGAATTTATGAGAGTTAGGACTTCAGGAAGCACGCAAGTTGACTATACAATGTAAAAAGTATCTTTGTTCATGTGACTGCTTTCCAATCTTGAATTTTTGGATCCCCCCTTAAATTCCATGTGTGGCGTTGTATTAGAAATGCACTTTTCAAGCTTCTCCAAATTGTTGGAGTTGGATGTTTCTAATAATTCGTATACCTTGAAATTGAGCTTTCACTGGAATCCCCCCACCCCAACCCCAATTATAGCTTCTCAGCTTAAAAATGACATCTTGCATTATGGGTCCTCATTTTTCACAATGGCTACACACACAAAAGAGAATCATTCACCTTGACATTTCTAATAAAAGTATTTCAAATAGCATCACTGACCAATTTTGGGAGCTTTCTCCTATTATGAGGTACTTGAATCTCTTCCACATTCTAATTACCATTAATACTTGGCAACTCCTCTATAAATGATCTGAGTTTGAACTTCTTTAATGGGTCGATACCTTTAATTCAAATTGATATATATGGGGTATTAAACCCTAATGGTACCCGAACTTTATCATATATTTCATTTTCATATCCGAACTTTAATTTGTATCATGAATTTAGTACTTAAACTTTTAATTTATATCATTTTGATATCTAGATATTGATTTTCATTAGAGCATCCCTAGCCATTTTACTCCTTAAATTCTTGAGAGTGGAATAGTAGTTTTATTTTTGAAATTGTGTCTTGAAAATTGTGTTGGTTAGTTATTTGAGAGAAGGAGTGGATGTAGATTGTCAAACTTGTGGAGCAATTGTTCAAATCCTAAAAAAATTGTGGTTTTCAATGTGAATAAATGACTTATTTATTTGAATATGGAGTAAAAAGTAGAAAATGCATAAATTTTGAGAAAAATATTGTATTGTTTATAATATATTAAGGAGACTCTTGGGGATGCTCTTACAAATCAAGGTATTAACTCAATTTTTTTGGAAAAAAATTAAATGTCACGTCAAGCACAATTTATATATTGTTCCATCAAACACTCTAAAAACCTTGAAAACATAAGAAAATAGGTTTTCTGGAACCATATCCCACTTGTGTTCAATATCTCAAGGTAATTTCCAAACTGTTGGATCCCCTGGAAGCGCATGTATGTCATTAATTTGGTGAACAATAACTCCTTTCAGCTAGATATACTTGCTTCTACGTTGCAGTTAAGAAACAACAGTTTTTCTTAATTAGTAAATACACAGATCTAACACTATTAGACCTTGGATATAATAGATTTTTCTGGTGAAATTCCATCATGGCTTGGGGATCTTCAATATTTGATTGCTTTTCGGCTAAGATTAAACAACTATACCTTTGCAGTTGTGCCATCTTACTAATATTCATGAAAAAAGACCCGGACGGTTCATTAACATGTCATACCTAAATTTATAGGTCGTACTTAATTTAAAAAATAAAAAATAACTTTAGGTAAATGGTTAAAATTAATTTTTATTTTTTGAATCTAAAATCTAAATAAATTTGGATCTTTGATAGCCGAATCATTAATGAATAACCCCTATCTAAATTAATTAAATGAATTCGAATAGTACCAAACAAAAGCGATTCAATTTAAAGATCTTATTTTCTGTATGTATCAAATTTATGAGAGTTAGGACTTCAGAAAGCACGCAAGACGACTATACAATGTAAAAAGTATCATTGGTACAGTTGAGCATGACAAGTAACACATTACTACATTCAAGCCACACTAAAATTACTATGCATTAAATGCTTCGATAAGTTATCATATACTCCATCCTTCCCATATGTATAGTCTAAATTCAAGAACACAATATTTAAGAATTGTAGTATGTGAATAATAAATAAATAAACAATAGGAATCTCTTAAAAAATATCTTTATAAAATACTAATTAATAAGTGTGAGTTACAATTTTCAATTAAGTACAATTAAATTCAATAATTAGAGAATAATATGGACAATTTATATAAAAATACTCACTAAAAATACAAATGAACAACAGATAATGTTTGGATTGAGCTAATTCAAAAATACATGGATTCTTTAAAATCCATGTATTGTCCAAAAACTATGAATTTTACCAAAACTCACCTTATACGTGGTATTTTGATAATGCTTAAGGCTCCGTAAAATCCATGGATTTGTATAGTAATTCAATCGTTTGGTATAAAATTTTTTTATGATTTGATTCTTTCCAATCCATGGATTTTGCTAGGCAACTTTTGGATTGAAGGTATTTAATTCCATGTTTGGCATGATGGAATGCTAAAATCCTAGTATCATCTAAAATCTATGTATTGTTTGCAATCCTTGATTTTTACAAAAACCCACATAGGATGTGCTATTTTGAGAAACCTTTAAAATGAGGGTTCTTGACCAAAATCCAAGGATTGTCTAAAATTCATCATCTAAAAAATTTGTATGCCAAACGAATGAATCAATAGAAATCAATGATTAATTTTACACAATCTCTCATTTAAATTCCCTCAATCCAAACATTTTCTAAAATATCACATCTGATGAAGGTTTTTACAAAATCAATGGATTGTTTATAATCCATGGATTCTACTCGTTTGGATGAAGGATTTTACAAAATCCATTGATTTGGTCAAATACATCATTTTGTTTGGTAATATTCTACATGACGGATTTTACAAAATTCATGGATTGTAGCCACAATCCCTCATTCTAGGCATTCTTTGGTATGAGGACATTCAAGAATTAATGGATTGTAAAATACATGGATTCTAAAAAACCTAGATTGTGAAAAGAAATGATTGTAAAAAGCATTAACAAAATCCCAAATATGTAGGTTTTGACAGACTTTAAACAATCCTCTACCTAAATCCAAACATTGCTGATCATACCTAGTGATGGCAATGGGATGAGTTTTTCCGGATATCCGCTCTGAATAAAGCAGATTTAGATAGTTCTTTATCAGATTTGAGACGGATACGGATTTCAATTTTACTATCCGAACCGAATTCAAATTGGATTTGGATTTCACTCTCTGAATCTCCATTATCTGAATTTGGTTCTATTATAGGATTCAGATATAGGATATCTACATCCGGTATCTGATATCTTGTTATTTAAATGGATAATGGATATAGGATACCCATATGCTCATTTCAAAAAAAATAAAATATTTTTAATTAAAATTTAATATTTTTTTATTAATCGAATATCCAATGTAGATTCGGATATTCACGGGTATGTTTATTCGGATTTAGGATGAATTAGGATAGTTGTGTAACTACACGGATACATATTCAGATATTGCTTATTGGACGGATATTCTGTAACACCCTTAAAAAAATATATAATAAAAATATTTTGGAGGATTTAAAAATATTATTCAAAAGAAAATTCTTACAATTTGGTCCGGATGTAATTGTAAGAAAATTTTTTATAAAGATTAAGTTGCAAATTTTACAAAATATCTAAAGGTTAATATAGTAATTAACCATAAACATCATCATCATCTTATTATTATTATTATTATTATTATTATTATTATTATTATTATTATTATTATTATTATTATACATCATCATCAATAACATCATTATCATCTTATATGTAATGTAAGGAGAGGAGGTAAAAGCCTCCTCCTCTTGTTTCTATATATATATATATATATATAATATAATATAATATAATATAACTTCCTCAAATTTCTAACTCCCATAACTCTCACATATGGAGTTAGAGTCAAATGATTTTAGTGTCTATGGATTCCTGATCTCTCAACCTTCATTTTAAGTGGTATATCACTGGGTTTTACAGGTTGAAATTAATAGATATGAGGTAAGAAATTTTAAATAGAATTTCTCATTTTTTGTTAAATCCGTTTATTATTTTATAAAACTGATTATATATCTGTAATCTAGAGCTTGAAAGGAGTCCGATGGTGTTTTCAGAATTTAATTCTGACACCATTTGAACCAGTGACTTGATGGGCCCCACGTGGACCCCACCAATGGACCCCATAAGTGGACCCCAGTGTGGGCCCACGGGGGTACTGTTCACATGTACGGCGTTGTTAACACATATGGTACTGTTCACATATACGATATGTCATTGGACTCGATTTTTCGTGTTGATTTCAATTTTGTAATTGAAATCTACAAATTATTTTTTGGTTTTGGATAAAGAGCATCGGAATTGAAGGGAATGGAATATAATCGC
>CANYLF011385705.1:0-26031 GCA_948193215.1 Bocquillonia castaneifolia | reverse complement strand
AACTAATTTATTTTGACATTCTAACTTCATATATGAGTTTTATGTGTAAGCAGGGGAGTTTTGAACATAAAATATCTAGTTTTGAAGTCTAGTCACTATAATTTCAATGTTTACAGTGTAATTTTTCTTAGATTTTTTATTGTTGTTTTAATTCGTTTTGAATGTCTAGAGCTATTGCTTAAGGGTTTTTATGAGTTGCCAATAGTTTGTATACAATGTATCTGTAAGAAAACATGTTGAAACAGGGAGAACAGATTGGAGAAGATGAAGTACAGGTTCGGCCGGATAGTACAGGTCATTCTCTTGACCCGACGGCTCTCCTTGGCCTGGTGGGTCTACTGGTCTTTGTGACGGATCTCCTGGCTTGGAGACTCTTCTGATCTTTGGTGATTCTCCTGGCCTTTCTAATGGTTCTCTAAGCCTTGCGGCTATCTTGACTTGGTGACTTGCCTGACCTTTGGCTGATCTCCTGGCCTTTGTGACCGATCTCCTGACGTGGCGACTCTTCTGACCTTTAGCGGATCTCTCAGGCCTTTATGACTGATCTCTTGGCCTGGTGACTCCCCTAGCCTTTGGCAGATCTCTTGACCTTTCTGACGGTTCTCTTAGCCTTGCGGCTATCTTGACTAGACGCTCTCTTGGCCTTTGGTGGATCTCCTGGCCTTTCTGACGGTTCTCTTAGCCTTGCGATTGCCTGACCTTTGGCGGATCTCCTAGCCTTTGTGACCGATCTCTTGACTTGGCGACTCTCCTCACCTTTGGCGGATCTCTCTGGCCTTTGTGACTGATCTTTTGGCCTGGCGACTCCCCTGGCCTTTGGCGGTTCTCCTGACCTTTCTAACGGTTCTCTTAGCCTTACGGCTATCTTGACTAGATGCTCTCCTGGCCTTTGTGACTGATCTCTTAGCCTGACGCTATCATGCTGTTTGGACTTAAGAATGCAGGGGCAAGCTACCAAGGATGGCCACAACTTTATTCCATGATATGATGCACAAGGAGATCAAAGTTTATATGGATGACATGATGGTTAAGTCATTAACTAGAGAAGATCACTTTGAAGCTTTAGACTAATTCTTGGCACGAGTTGAAAAGTACAACCTCAGGCTTAACCCGAAGAAATGTATCTTTGGAGTAACATCCAGAAAGCTCCTGGGACACATTGTAAGCCAGAAAGGGATTAAGGTAGATCTAGACAAGGTAAAAGCCATTCAAGAAATGCCGGTTCCAAAGACTAAGAAAGAAGTCAAAGGATTCCTAGGGAAGATTCAATAGATCAGCAGTTTCATCTCTAGATTAACTATGATTTGTGAGCCCATTTTCAAGCTGCTCAGAAAGGATCAGAAGAGTGAATGGGACGAACAAAGTTAGAAAGCATTTGACACGATTAAGCAATATTTAATGAATCCACCTGCCTTCAACCTCCCAAGGTAGGTAGGCCATTAATATTGTACTTAGCTTTGGAAGATGATGCTATAGGAGCGATGGTTGACCAAGAAAATGAAGATGGAATAGAGCATGATATCTACTACCTTAGTAGGAAGCTGTCATCCTATAAAGTGAAATTTGACATTATTCAGAAGACTTGCTTGGCAGTAATATGGACGACATAGAAGCTAATGCACTATTATCAGTCCTATCAGGTTTAAGCTATGGTAAAAGTTGATCCGTTACGTTACCTGTATGACGTGCTAGTGTTAATAGAGAAGCTTGCTAAGTGGTTGGTATTGCTGACTGAGTTTGACATATAATACTTGACCAAGAAGACTATCAAGGGGAGAGCAGTAGCAGAGTTTCAAGCCCTTAATCCATTAAAAGGACAAGAAACATGGGAGTATAAGTTCCTAGATGAGTCACTTAATCTAATAGAGGCGGACGGATGGAAGTTATACTTTGACGGAGCAGTGAACCACAAAGGAGCTAGAGTGGGGGCAATCCTAATCACGCCTGAAGGAGAAAGTATTTCTTTGGCTAAGAAGTTAGATTTTAAAGTCACTAATAACATGGCTAAATATAAAGCATGTTTCTTTGGGATAGAAGCAGCCATTGCAGCAGGAGTTAGGAACCTCACAGTGTATAGAGATTCAATGCTCATCATTAACCAAGCTTCAGAAAATTGGGAAGTAAAAGATGAGAAACTGAAGCCTTATGTAGAGCACATTCAGATGCTCACCTTGAGTATTTCTAATTGTACCTTTGCACACCTGCCAGAGGAGGAGAATCAAATGCCAGACGCTTTAGCAACTTTGGCATCCATGTGGGACAATCCTAGAGATGTAGCTATAAAACCTCTAGTGATGTGTAGAGCCAGAATTCCTTGCTACCAAAGAGAGCGGGTAATGATAATGAATGGACCTAAGGAGAAGCCATGTATCTATGAAATTCTGAAATTCCTAAAGAAGAGAGAATATCCAGAAGGAGCTAATGGGAAGCAGAAACATGCCTTAAGAGTTAGTTCAAGAAACTACACTCACCATGAGGTGATACTCTATAGAAGGGCTTTGAATGGAATACTACTTCGATGTTTAGACCAATATGAAGAGGAAGAAGTCATGAAGGAGATTCACGCAGGAGTGAGTGGACCCCACATGAGTGGGCATACTTTAGTAAAGAAGATAGTCCAGTAAGGATTCTATTGGGATAAAATGGATAGAGATTGTATCGACATGGTCAGAAAATGCCATGAGTGTCAGTTACACGGGAATAAGATACATTTACCACCAATCGAGCTTCATAATTTAACATATCCTTAGCCATTCTCAGCTTGGGGGATAGACATCATTGGAGAGATAAGGCCAACAGCTTCCAATGGTCATAAGTACATTGTGGTGGCTATTGAATACTTTTCGAGGTATGTGGAAGCCATCTCACTGCCAACTGTCACGGCAAAGGGTATGGCTAAATTCATCAATAAGAAGCTCATCAACCGCTTTAGGAAGCCACATCACATTGTTTCAGATAATGGTGTGCAATTCCAGGGAGAAACTATGGATCTACTAGAAAAGGAAATGATTGAGCATCATAAGTTCTCGCCTTACAGGTAACAAGCTAACGGGACAGTTGAAGCAACTAACAAGACTATTAAGAAGATCCTGGCCAAAATGGTGAAGACCTACAAGGATTGGGTAGATAAACTACCTTTTGCAATCATGGGTTATAACACAACCATACGAAGTGCAACAGGGGAAACACCATATTCATTGGTGTTTGGAGGTGAAGCGGTAATGACAATTGAGTCCCAAGTTCAATCATTGAGAGTGATACTAGAAGCCCAAATTCCTGAAGCACAATGGGCTGAGGCAAGGTAGAAGAAGCTACTATCTTTAGAGGAAAGTAGGAAGAAAGCTCTCCATCATACGCAAGTGTATCAGCAAAGAATAGCAAGGGCTTTCAACAAGGGAGTCAAAGTTAGGCCAATCAAAGAAGGAGATTGGGTGTTGAAGTAGGTCAGGCCCATTACATTTGATCCTCGAGGAAAAGTTTAAGCCTAATTGGCAAGGTCCATATCTGGTCAAAAAGATCATGTCTAAGGGAGCTGTGAAGATTTCAGATCTAGAAGGGAATGAGTTCGAGCAACCCATAAACATGGATCGTCTTAAGAAATACTGCCTTTAGAAAAATATGTGAAAATAACAAATCCCGATGAGTTGAAAACCCATTTGGGCGGCTCATGCAAAATAAGGGAGCCCGCTAGAGTGAAAACCTTGCAAAATGGTACTTTAGGCAAAAATTAGGGCAAAAGGCTTGCTAGGGTGAAAACCTCACAAAGAGGCAGTCTAGGCAAAAATTAAGGCAATGAGAAAAGAAAGTAAGGAAGCAGTAATATCAAATGTAAAAGCTAAAGTATGCTTATTGTGTTAATATTAATAAAATGAATCTTTGGTACTTGATTCTGTGTTTGCATAACTAAAAAGCTAAAACATTACATGAATAAATGAAATGGTTATGAGACCTAATTCTTTTTGTGTTTCTTTAGCCACTTGATGTTATCAAAGTTTGCATTCATATCCTTCCTTACATCCTCTCTTGCTCTTTTTGCATTTTTTCTGTTGCTTGTAACATACAATTGAGCACCCTTGCCTTCATCATCAGACAGCTTAGCCTGCAAATAAAGCCATGCCATGAGATCCATATTTGTAATAATATGAATAGGTCAACAGTAGCACTTACCAGATCAACCTAAGCCTTGTATTCATCATCAGTAGTTGGTCCCTCGGTAAAGCTCAGATTCCTTGCAAAAGATCTACTACCCAGTGAGAACGGATCTCCCTCAGGAAGAATGGAGTAACAGCATAAGGAGTAAAGGATGGAACGGGATGTAATATTCTTTGAGCTGCCTCATACTGCCTACAGACTCTAGATGGAGTATAAAAGGTGACAGTACCGAAGCTAGCAATCTGTACACAATCATCTATCATAGAGGTAGTGACAAAGCTCAATTTCCACCATGGACAATGCCAGCAGATCAACTGCTTATTCCTAGATAGGAGAAAGTTAGTCCAACCACCAAAAATCTCTAATGCAGCACATTCAGCCTTGGACAACACAAGTGCTCTAGATTGAAACTACTGAGGCCTGTAAGTCATAGGGTTTATTGGGGGCATCAATACACCTAGCTTTTCCTTCAACCAAATCTGGTCAAAGAAGTGTTGGGCTAAATCAATCAAGGTCAACATAAGAGAACATAGAAGCAAGATCAAAGATGCATACCTGAAGAAGTAACGGGCTGCCTCATATGCGTTGAGTATGCTTGATGGAGTCTAAACCAACAATGGTCTCAACCAAGATGATAGGGAAGGGGTTATGACCACTCTCAACCTATTCTAGAACATGATCAATCTGAAAGGTACCTCTGGCTTTAGTAGAAACTAGTAGGAATTGTGCATAAAGACAAAAGCTAGTGATCTTTTACTAAGACCTGCTATTCCTTAGCTTAGAACTCCCTAGTTCCAACAAGGGATGAGTCAGGAGAGATTGACCCTCAATACATGGAAGTATCTGACCTAGGGTTATTCCAAAGAAACCAGCTTGAGTTTTTGGAGTTTGATTATAAGCAGAGGGAAATGTTATAGGAGCATTAGAACGGTGCAACTTGTTAAGAATACCTTCAAATTCTTTAAAAAAGGGGGCATGATTTGACTCCGTTGAAGCGGAAGACATGGTGTTTGGTACTCCAGCATTTCAAAGTTGCATGTAGGAGTTTGATGTCGAATGGTAAATTCAGGAAAGCTCTAAACTCTGCAAGGTGGTATTAGTCTAAGGAATTCCAGGTTTCTATTTCCATGCTTCTTAGATGTTTTCTAAGAGTATTTGCAGACTTCCAGAACATCTTTGTGATTTAGAAGAACCTCTAAAGAGTGTGTTTTCTAATGATTCAAGGCTGTCCTAGAGGTTCTATTTATAACCCACGAGGTCTGAGGAAGTCTTGGTTTGAAAAGGAGTCAAAACATTGTGAAAAATTGTGAAGAAAAGCCCAAAGATGAACGAGTGGCGTTGCAAACCAATGCCAGTCAAAAGAGTGGCATTACCACTCAACGCCTATCCCTCAGTGGCGTTGGTGGCAAACGCCACTCCCCTGAGTAGCGTTGGGCCCTGGCCTAGTTCCTCTCGGTGATTCGATGATCGATGCAGATTTTCAGGATTCTAGGAGGATTCCATGCACAAAAATTCATACATTTCATGATAAGAAATCATAAGAAAGACATACATGCACAAATCAACAAAATCATGTGCATACATATGTATTAGCTAGAAAATTTGCATATATTTGCTAATGTTAATATAGGAAACATACATACATGCATCCATAATGTCCAACAATCATGCATACATCCGCATACTTGTACCAAATGTGTGAAATACATGTACATGTCAAAGTTGAGATACATAAATAAGGACATCTACTTGTCCCCCTCCTCCTTAAACTCCTCAGAGTCATCCTCATCACCACCTGCTTGCTGAATCTCAGTCTCACCATCGGCATGCTGCTCACCAATCTGGACCCCACCAGCTCTTTCAGCTAGGATGTCCAATGCTGCAATCTGAACCTTCAAATCATCGACCATCTTGTAAGAAAAGCTGTGGGCCTGCCTCCATGAATTGCAAGTCTCTATCAGATGGGCCTTACTAGCAAGAAAGTATAATGATAGTCGAGAAACCTCATCGATAGAAACCTGGGTGAATAAGAGTTAGAATCCAGATACGGGTATAAAATGAAGGAAAATGTCGAGATGACTTGCATGAGTACATCCATCTGTGTAAGAAATGGAAGGATTAGCTGCAAGATGGAAAGTATGCTCAACTAGACCATCAATAGTCCTATGATGAACTGATAGCCTGGGATACTCTGTGATATGGCCTAGCACTTTGTCTCCTTGATTGTTGGATGCATAGTAGGATGATTGAGGTCTAGCAGCCTCTTAACTTAGCATAGCTCCTCTAGTGGAAGCACGGGTACCCCTACTCAGTTCGGGGCTAACAACAGGCCCAGGCTAGGGGGCATAATCATCACCATCATCTGAACCTCCAAAATCTCTGTCATCCTCGTCCTCATCAGAACTGGAGAAGGTCACGACACCCATGGATATCTGGTAAAGAGTAATTATGAGTCATGCAAGCAAGATGTATAATTATCAGAAAAGTAAAGAAAAGATAGCATTTTACCTTAGCAAGCATCCTGGGTGATAAAGGTAGATTCTGGAGGCACCTCGAACGTAAGAAAGAAGCATAATCCTTGGAGCGAGAATGAAAGGATATACACTCAAAGCCATCAAGAGCTGTAGCCAGGGTGTTATTCGATAGCTCATGTCCCCATAACATGTCAATAGGAGGATCATGAGGCCTTCTGCGAAAGCCGGTCATATACTGGCGTCAAGTCCTCTCTCCTAGGAACCACATCCTAAGTCTTGGCCTTCCAGAAGAATCCTCAAGTCATCCTTGGGCAAGGACGTAATGACATAGGGTGGAAATCCCTCCATCTAGCCCATCCATCCCCTGTCAAGCTGAAATAGAATGAGTTAAGGTAAGTATTTTGAACTCATATCAATTGCTTTGAACTAACAAATATGTTTTCATTTATTTTACCCTAGAGGCAGTTAGCGAGTTAAGATACACACAATGGCCATTAATGTCAGCAACATGAATGCACAATCGCTGTAAACCCTAATGTCTAAGGACATGGAATGTATATCGGCGCTCTAGTGGGAAGAACTGGCAAATCAAGCCTAACTCAATAGCCTAGACTTGCAAAAGAAGAGTCAGAGGAGTATAAAGTAAATGAAGTAATTGAAGGAAGTAAGAGTTAAAATAACTCACATAAGTGGCATGCCAAAAGTCGCAGAACTTTGCAACACCATGAGAAACCCAATCCATGCAGAGGTACAGATAGGCTAAAGCAGGGGAGCCCCAGTGATACCCGCTCATCTGGTCAAAATCCCTAAGAATAGGGATGAAGTGCAAGCCGATGGTAGAGTTTGTATCACAAAAGATAGTGCTACCTAGCAGATACAGAATGAAGACGCGGGCCATCTGATCAAACCTCCAGTCAAACTCTGGCCTATAGATCGAAAGGTGTCTAGCTAATGCATCAACATAGAGCTTTTTGGAGCTCTTCCGCCCAGGAACCATGCCTAACATCTGGAAAATATACTCATTCTGAACATCATGATGAACAGAGTATATCCCTCCATCCTAGAAGATCCGCTCGCCTACACAAGCCAATCTAGTAATGGCAGAAAAAGAAGCTAGAGATAGAGTATACTCCCCACATGGCAGCTGGAATGTGTGGGTAGTTTTAAACCATCGCTCCATCAACGCTTGCATGGAATGGCAATCACATCGAGAGCTCATGTGCTCATCCACATTCTCAAGAAACGTGGAAAGAAGAGGGCCAAACCCAGATTGAAGTACTAAGGCTTGCATATCCAGAGGTAATCCTCTCCAAACTACTCTGACCCTGGAGAAGTTTCCATTATAGGTAAAGGTAGTCTCATCCCCCTGTAAGATAAATAACAGGTATATCTCCTAACTCAGTAATTTAATTCCTTGCATACATTCTTTATTTCTAATTGTGGAAGCCAACAGAACATTTATTCATGCATAATTGTATTCAATCATTCATTTATATTCGTAAGCATCATTTATACATTTTTATATTGTTTTAACATTGTTTCTTTATTATTTTCATCATATATTATCATAATTTGTTTATAAAATGTGTAAGTCATGTCTAAATCATTCATAAGTTGTATATATCAGTCAACTTTTACACATTAATCATCAAATCATGCATCGGAAGCCAGTTCGGAGTTCAAAGTCACTGCCGGGACTAGAAGCAGTGGCGTTCCCACCAATGCCGGTCATACAACGCCACTCGTGGCAATGGTGTTGAGCTCAGGGCAATCCAGTTGGCAGCTAATTCGGGTTTATTTTGTAGATTTTTGACAAATTTCATAATACCCAGTCAATATACAAACAAATTGAAGTGTTATGATACTTACCCGGTCTCCAATCGAGCCACAGAAGTTGAATCTAGCATTTAAAAGTGGAGAAATCCTTCCTCTTCTTTGAATTCCACCAGAATCAGCTCTTAACACCTCCTCTCTAACCCGAAAGAGGCTAATCGGGTTCCTCGTGGGTTCTAGACCCAGATTATCAGCCATTTTGCCTTTTTGTTTGAGTTGATTTGGTTAAGAAATGAAGAAATGAGAAGAAATGAAGCTTTGGGTAGAATTTTTCAATTTTTTTGGTAAAAATATAGTGCAGCCCGCCATCTTATATGCCAATTTGGCAAATTATCATTTTGGTCCTTGAAGAGAATTTCCAAATAAGGATAGAAGTTTGATTGCAAATAGGTCCAAAATGAAAATTAAGGCCAAAGGAGGCCAATTTGAGTCCAATTAGGGGCAAATTTTAGAGGATTAGTAAGAATGGCAATCAGAATGATAGAAGATGACAGAGGATTATAGAAGAAATGACAGACATTACAAAAAATTCTTTTTCAGAGATCTCTTTTCTTGTTTCAAATCCACAAGATATTTGGAGCAAGTTTAGGCATACAAGTGGTAGTTTTATGTCTAAAAGGATGAATTTCCCCAGTGGAATGGTGCCAGCAATATCTTGAGGAAGTTTTCTTTGAGATTCTTCAGAATTAAAGATTTTCCCCAATGGAGTTATCTCAATAAGTTTGTATTCCCTAGTGGAGTTATTCTAATATATGTTCGGTTGATAACCAAGTCAGATATTTCTAATAACCAAAATAGTTTTTGTCTCCCCGGTGGAGTTGTTCCGGTGACAGATATATCCCCGGTGGCAGTCCATGAAAGACAAAAGCATTTCATTTTCCTAGAGAAGAATATTATAGAATCCAAGTCTCAATAAATAGACATTCCTCAGTGTAGCAACCAGGATAGTATTCCAACTCCCAAGCCAAGATAGTATTCCTGCATTTGGATAATATTCCAACCCTTTGTGCCAGGATAGTTTTCCTGCATTTGGATAGTATTCCAACCCTTTGTGCCAGGATAGTATTCCTGCATATGGATAGTATTCCAACTCCCAAGCCAGGATAGTATCCTGCATCTAGACTCTTTGTGCTAGGATAGTATTTCTGCATCTGGATAGTATTCCAACTTCCAAGCCAGGATAGTATTCCTACATCTAGATAGTATTCCAATTCTTATGCCAAGATAGTATTCTTGCATTTGGATAGTATTCCAATTCTTAACATGGATAGTATTCCTGAATTTCATATTTCTTCATGGAGTTGGTCAAGGCAGCTGAGGTCCAAGATTAAGATCCAAAACCCTGAAAGTTTAATCAGGTAAATCCCCGAGTAGTTAAGCCAAGGCAGCCGAGGTCCAAGGTTAACCTTCTCACACCGAAGTCGAGGTACGTAATTCTTTTCAAAATTATGTGTTTTGTCTTTGTCGTCATTTTCCATAGTATTGGATAATACTACAAACATTCGACAAAGCAGGGTCAAACTGTTAACACCTAATTTGTGATGCATGAATATGGAAGCGGCTCGGAGGCCCAGTGATAATCATTCATGTTTTAAATAGCAAGAATTGAGTTGGCAATTTCTTTTAGAGATTGTATTACTTCACTTTGAATGTTTTCTAAGCTTCCATAACATATTTTTCTCCAAAATCCAGTTTTGAGCGTAAACGATGCATTTTTCAAATGATTTTCATCATAACTTTTTCTATGAGTGTCCAAATGACTTGAAATTTTGATGGTTAGTAGTTGAGGCCATTCCACACATTTTCTCAGTTTTAAGTTTTTACAAAATCAAACGTTTGGAGGCTCAAAAGAGCCCAATGCCACTCTAAAGAGTGGAATTGGGCCCAACGCCACTATTCCAAGTGGAGTTGGGCCCAACGCCACTCATGTAACTAGAGTTGGGCTCAACGCCACAAGGAAGATTTGTGTTGGGCCCCTAATGCCAGTAGATCATTCTCAGTTGTAGAAAGTCCGTTTTCGGGCTATTTCGACTCGTAATGGCCCGTACGAGACGTACACGTGTCCCAAAGCCCTAGAGGGATATTTTTATCCAAAATATCCTTTACTTTGAGCTCAAGTCATTGTTTTTCACTAGGAAACTGATTATGGTAACCCTAGCTTGAGTTTTAAGGTATTACGACTATAAATACTCGTCTAAAACTAGGTTTTAGGGGGATGTAGACATTACATACGAATTTTAGGGTTTAGTTTGTTATGCTAACACTCTAAAACTCATTCATAGCTAA
The DNA here is from genome assembly GCA_948193215.1 of Bocquillonia castaneifolia. Classification (NCBI taxonomy): domain Eukaryota; kingdom Viridiplantae; phylum Streptophyta; class Magnoliopsida; order Malpighiales; family Euphorbiaceae; genus Bocquillonia; species Bocquillonia castaneifolia. The sequence goes on along the minus strand of CANYLF011385705.1, from coordinate 15,286 downwards.
AAACACTTTACCTTACATTGGTTTTTGACATTACAAGCACAAAAGCTCTTAAAGGTGTCATCATTTGCATTCAAGAGGTGGTTTTTGAGTTTCTAATCCATTGAAGCAACGTTCCAGCAGCCTATAATCAATAAAAAGCAATAAGAAAGTCACTCAAATTAGATCTGAGGGCTATCAAGCGCTTCCAGCCAATTTCCTAAGAGGTAAGTCATCTTTTCTTTTATATTTTCTTTGTATTTTCCTTGGTTTCATTATTTGCATGTCATGAATACATTGTTTTGCTTGTTATGTTGCTGTTGGCTTTTGTTTTACATGATTAAATGATGTTTTTGCATGTTTCTTTTGATTAAATGCCTTTAAATGCCATGTTCATGCATAATAATTGTTAAAAAATTGTTTCTTTTTCATGTTTATGTGCTTATATGTTCACATATGATATGTTTGATGTTATTTACATGTTTTTCATGCACAAAAACCTTTTCTTTTTATGTTCTATTGTGTAAAAATCATTTCTTTTGCATAAAGGTTATTTCTTTTGCATAAGAATCATGTTTTCTTGGCTTTTAATGCAGAAAAGTTATGTCTTTTTGTGTTTTAATGCATAAAGTTATCATATTTGTATGTTTTCATGCATAAAGCTTTTTTTTAGTATAAAGTTGTGATCTTTTAATGTTTCATGTGCAAAGCTTGCATCTTAAATGTTTTAAATGATGTTTCTATGTCAGATCTGTGTTATAAATGTCATTCTAAAGCATGAACACTTTTGTTTTTGCATAAAGTTGTTATCTTTGCATGTTTGAATTAATAAAGTTTGTTTCTTTGCATATTAGCATGTGAAATCATGTTGCTTTATTGTTTTATGAATAAAGTTTGCATCTTTTGCATATTTTATGTTCAAAAGGTTGCATCTTTTGATGTTTTGCACATAAAGTTTACATCTTTTTTGTATTTTAATGCATGCCAAGATTAGATCTAGGTTATTTTGCCATGTTTCATGCAATATGACATGTTTTGGTGATTATTTTATGCATTTTCATTTTTGTATGTGTATTTTTCGGGCTTGGTAAACCCGGAAACCTTGTTTTTTTTTTTCAAATCGCATTCTCTATTTTCTGTCTGGAAACCAATGCCATAAGCAGGGGTGGCGTTAGGCCCAAACGCTTGTGGGTAAGTGGCGTTGGGCCCAAATGCCAGTCTCTTGAGTGGCATTGGTCTCTGTTGTTGTTCCTTCCGTGCTGTTCTGTTAGGATCGCTTGCGTGCAATAGTTTCCACGTGGAATGCAGCGACGAGGTAAGCTTCTGAGCCTTCTTCGGTAACTGTTTAGATGATTTTATGCATGAAATTGATTAATAATGCTTATTTGGTAATGTTTTTAGGTTAAAATGGTAGAAAACCTAGGTTGTGTTGTTGTGTTGATGTGTTATATGCTTGTTATGACTTATGCATGTTAATTAACCATAATTAATGGTTGGTAATTGTTAAAATTAACTCTTGTTTGTTATTAGAAATTCACTATGGCATGTTTGTATGTAAAAGGTAGGTTATAATTGTTATATGTTTTATTGCTTTGTTAGAAGGAATGAAGTTGGTATAATACTAAGAGTATGGGATAGAGAATCACATGCTAAGAGTTGATAAGTTTGATCCTTAAATCTCTGGGGTCAATACACCTTTCGTGTTCTTAAAAGGAATCAGGGTGTACACCTGTAAGACATTCCCGATGTCGGTTCGGGTGGCGACTACCACTTCAGCCCCATAGGTAACACACAGTGCTGCAGTTGCTAGTCATGGCTTAGGCTCTGAGGCAAAACCTCATTGTCTGCACCTTGGCCATATAGAGAAAGAAAGGAGAAAGGGGAAGAAAATAGAAGGCTAAGGATGCAGACAACGCTGGAGTTAGATGTATTAAGGGAAATAGGTCAAGCGCTGATAGTTATCACCTTCGGAAGGATAGTGTAGGCCGAATAAATACAACCATCAAATTTTACTTGTAATTTGTAAGATGGATTGTACTTGACTAGACTTGATTCCTTTTACTTAATGAAACATCTTCCCGCTTTATCTTGCATGAAATCTTTCAGCTCCAATGCCCGCGCTTGAATGATCAACCAAGCGAGAATGGCGTCAAAAGATGATAGGATGCTTATTGAAAGGGATGGACACCCAGACACAAAGTTCTGGATGGTTACAACAAAGACGGGTAGAGCTACTTGCTATATCACAATCATGAATACATACATGAATCATTAGGGTCACGAAACATTACACGCATTGAACATAACACACACATATGCTGTAGGTTTTTGCCATAACCTCTTTGGTTTTACAGCAAATGGAAGACAAATTTTGCCTCTATCAACTCCATAAAGCTATAAGGGGAGAGGTGCAAGCTCTTGCGCAGAAACTCAGAGCCAGGAGACCCATAAGGTCCACCATTGAGCAGGAACGCCCCCGATAAGTAACAAGACTCCTGGTTGATTTGGAAAACCAAAGCTCCCTACCCCAACAGGAAAGGTTCACCTTGGACCTTAGAGGAAACCAGACTCTTAACATAACCACCAGATGTTCTCCACCTTCTACTAAAAGCATTAAAATTGAACCCCCAGAACACCCACTAAACATCTACATTGATCATCACCTTAGCTCTGACGAGCCTACATAATACCTACTAGACTTCCATGCCGCACTGTATGACCCAGCGGCCTATTACCGCCTTCAGCAAGAGGTCCTTTTAGATGCATTTGCACTCATGACATATTTGGCATCCACTCATATCATGAAAGGTTCATTTAGCACTGCTACATGACCTTGAAGCACTTACTGGGCCTACTGCTGTTGTAATAGGGAGAAGAAAAAAGAGGAATATGAAAGATGCCGTGCTCAATCCAAAAATGGCTTTCATTAGTAAAAAGGGCATCATAAGCGTGGGACGAGTAAAGCACCATCAGAGGATTGCCAGTCCTGGAGATCACCTCGAAAATGACCAAAAGCCTCCCTAAAATACTTCTAGGCATGCTCCTTCACAAGCTGAAACAAAATGTCCAAATCCCTCTGTGACTTTCAAGAAAAAAGGAAAAAAAGAAAAACAAAAGAGAAAGAGAAAGAAAAGAATAAAAGAAAAAAAGAAAGAAAAAGGAAAAAATTGAAAAAGAAGAAAAATGAAATGGAAACGAGGAAGCAGAGGGGTTCAAAATAAAGCAAACCTAAGTGATTGTGAAGCATAATCAAAACACAAAACGGAAGCAACAAGAGGCTACTCAAGCAAATGTGTGATCAACGGGGACATAAAAATAAAACTCCAGGGACCAGGCAATCAAAGAATGACGAATCGTATCAACCCACGAACTATGTTTTCGATGATAGGCCACAAAATGAGCCTAACAAACATCTTTGAAATGTGCCAAAGCGTTGACAGCAATACTTCACGCAAAAGTGTCAACAACTGCCCCTGGCACAAAAAGCCATAACTTATCAAGCCTGTGCAAAAGAGCAAAAGAAGCAAGAAAAAAAAACAAGTCAAAAGAAAAACCTAGATGAAAGCTTAAACATGCAACCTGAAAGGCACGACCAGTAGCCACAACAATATTGAGCCCCTCACGTAAACCATACTCCTTCGTAGCATTGTTAAATGAACTAGGAATGATTTGCTGCTAGATACTCTTGATTTCATCATACCATTTGCATTTTGAATGAGATAATAAACAAGTGACGGGATACGCTAGACAATCCATATAATAGGCACAATGCAGAGTCAGAACTTCCAAAAAAAGTGTTTTACGCCCCCTACCAACAATCAAGCCCGTCCTGACGCCATCAACAGCGAGATAGCCAACCCTTTTGCCGGTAAGGCGGCAACGCTCCTTACATTTATTCCAACTCAACCTCCACATTCTATAGATTGACGAGGTAAGCTGAACTAACAAAGGAAACCTCATACACACAAGCACAATTAAGACCAGGAAAAACAAATAAAGCCTGATGACTTGAAAACCCTTCCATGGGCGGCTCATGCAAAAATTAAGGCAAGGCCTGCTAGGGTGAAAACTTCACAAAGAGGCGCCCTAGGCAAAAAGATAAGGCCTAAATTGAATAAAGCCTGAAGAGTTGAAAACCCCTCCATGGGCGGCTCATGCAAAAGTTAAGGCAATAAACAAATAAAAACTTGACAAGTTGAAAACCTATCAGTAGGTAGCTCACGCAAAAAAATGAAAGCCATGAAAAACAAAGGAAACCCGGAAGCCAAACTTGAGGCAAAAACTAAAACACAAAGACAGACACCCATCAACAAATTTCTCTAGGTAGGGGGGCAAAGGACATTCCATTCCACCTAATAACTTTAAATGGCCAGACCAGACAAAACGCAGAGGACACCTCCTCCAGTTCAGGACCCGTGTAATCAGAGTTCACCACCTAGACTGACTCTAACGCTCTGAACTACGATTACTAAACAGGAGCAACCATCTTTGATGACCAAGAGCAACATGATTCCGACACAGCTTGAATATCACTCTTTCTTTAATGCATGATCAATCATCACATTCTAGGATAGGGGTTTGCACTGCATACCCATGTCATATTGCATCATAAACTCATATTAAATGAGAAAGCCAACAACAAGTGGCTGAAATCATTTAGAATCGCATACCATGCATACATACTACATTTCAACAGGCCAAACAGCACAAGACCAAACAAAGAACAAAAGAATCAAGAGCCAGATGAGGCTAAAGCCAAGAACTTGTTACAATAAGCATAACATCCGAAATGATAACAACAATTGAATCATACCGCCTAGATACCCACGACGGCAGGGGAAGGCAACATGATACAAAAATCCATTGTGTCAGCAGACATAGATGTGGGAGTAACTGGTCACAAGCTGACATGGACTTCATGAACGAGTCAAAAGAACAGTACAACGGGAGAACTACGGGCAGGATGAATCTCCCATCCACCCATATGTAGGTCACTGACTTATGACAACATCAGACAAACAACGTTAGCAACGACTCGCCTAACGAGTGATTGGCCTCAGAAAAGAAGATAATCGGCAAGACCGATACTGCAAAGAAATCATAATCTTCTCACAACTGAGAGGAATGTCAAGAGCAAATCTCAGAGGCAACAGGTCACCTTCAGCTAATCCAATGAACTTTAAGGAAATACTAGGTCTTCCTTATCATTCAGTGAATCCAGGGGCGATGAGTCACCCATAAAAGATTCCAGAACACTCAAGGGGCAACGGGTCACCTTCAAACCATCAGAACAACCTTCAAGAAGGGAGTGACTCTAGATGAAGACAAGTTATCTTCAACTCTGAAGATCCCAGATGACAGCAAGCCACCTCTAAACTGCATAATACCGGATGATGATGGGCCATTTTCAATCTTAGAACTTACGGACGATGACGAACCACCCCAGGCTCCAAAATCTCCGACAGCAACAAATCTCCTTATAATTCCACAAACATGCAACTGGCAACAAGCTGGTTCTAACAAATCACCCCTTACCTAGATATGCAATCAGCAGCAAGCCATCGCCAATAATCTTAGTTGGTAGCGAGCCATGTCAAGTTATCTCAAATGGCACGAGCCTTCCCCAATAAAACCCAGGTGATAGCAAGTCATCCCGTGATTCAGAAATGCAATCGGTAGTGAGCCACTTTCAGCAAACTCAAACACATTACCGGTAGTAGGCCATCCTCAATAAATCTCGGTAATAGCAAATCACCCCTTTGCTTAGAAATGCAGTGGGTAGTGGGCCACCTTAAATGATCCCTTGTGACAACAAACAACCCCTTCTCCTGAAGCACGGTTAGCAGCAAGATATCTACCACGATCTCAGATATAGTTGACAACAAGCCACCTCCCGCATTCTCAGAAGTGCAAACAGCAGCAAGCGACCCTCGACAACCTCAGGTGATAACAAATCACCATCTAGCCAGGAGTACAATCGGCAGTGGCCCACCTTCAACTGTCCCACACACATAGCTGACGATGAGCCACATCCAACAAATCCCGGTGATAGCAAATCACCCATTGCTTAGATATGCAAATGGCAATGAGCCATCCCCTAGAAATCTAGATGATAGCAAGTCACAGTTTATTTGAAAGTGCCAGTGACAACAAGCCACTCTTGACTATGAAATTCTAAGCGACAGACAGCTACCTTTGAAGTGTTTACAATTCTAGGAGACGGCAAGCCACCCTCATCCCCAACAAGCATAGCAATGACCGGCCACCTTCAATATAAACTAACTTCAGGCGACAGCAAACCACCTTTAGAATATCAGGATTCTAGGAAACAGAGAATCACTTTCATGACGGTGACAGGCCACCGTAAAAAAACCACAGGCGAAGATGAATTGCCTTGCACCACTAGAAAACCATAGGTGAAAATGAATCGCCTTTGACCTTCAGAATCTCAGGCGACAACAAGCTGCCTCCATTACAAGGAATACCAAATGGCAGCAAGCCACCTTCAAGAATTTTCGGCGACAGCCAGCTGCCTCCAATGTAGATTTCAGGAGATAGTGGGCCGCCTTCAGCTCTGAAATATCAGGTAACATTAAAGCCCACTGACTATAAAATCTTGGACGACAGCAAGTTGGTTCCAACCTTACAAACTTCAGGCGACAGTGAGCCACCATCAACTTTAGAATCCCAAGCAATAACAAGCCGCCCTCAGATTTCATAACCAAGTGATAGCAAGTCTCTTTCTACTTTCAGAACTAGGCGATAATAAGTCATTTACAACGGAGGTTTCAAGTGACATCGAGCCACCATTCACTCTAGAACCTTAGGCGATAGTGAGCCACCATCGATAGTAGAATGCCAAAGCCATAGCAAACTGCCTTCAGCAAGCTCTAGGTAAAACCTAATAACTCTGTAGGATTCCTTGCATCCTAGATTTTTCATGTAAATCCCGATGACCATCTAGATTGCCAGTGATCTAGATTTCTTTGTCTAGTCGATCGAGAGCATCCTAGATTTTTCGGGTAGATCCTGACGTCCATCTAGATTGCTAATGATCTAGATTTCTGTGTTTAGTCAATCGAAAGTATCCTAGATTTTTTAGTTAAATCTCGACATCCATCTAAATTGCCAATGATCTAGATTTCTGTGTCTAGTCAATCGAGAGTATCCTCAATTTTTTGGGTAAAGCCCAACGTCCATCTAGATTGCCAATGATCTAGATTTCTATGTCTAGTCGGTTTAGAGTATCTTAGATTTTTCGGGTAAAGCCCATCATCCATCTAGATTGCCAATGATCTAGATTTCCCTGTCTCATGGAGCTATAAGCGTCCTAGCCTTTCCCAAGCTGTCCCGAGATCTCCTAAGACACCAATGCTTTAGGTTCTTAGTCTAGACCGAACTAGTGTCCTAGACATTCCCAGGCCTGTCCCGATGTCTCCTAAGATACCAGTGTCTTAGGTTCTTAGTCTTGAGTGACCAAGCATGTCCTAGACTTCTTCTGGTTAGTCTCAAAAAGTTGGAATGAACGTGTTCGAAAACCTGGTCTAGACAAGCCAAGTGTTTTAGACTTAACAGGGGAAACGAGTCACCTCCCAACACCTTAGTAGAGGCTATCAAATCACTAAGGTAATGTGCTTCATACATATCCTCGAACATGTTTGCTTTTCCAATCGCTAATACACTCGATCATTCCTAAGCTCTGGCAAAGTAGGGGCAAACTATAGACACTGAATTTTGGGATACTAGATCTTTGGGGCTAAGCAGAAAAGTTTGGGTGAATTATCTATTTTAGAGACTTATCCTATGCAAACTAAATGATGAAGATGTGCCTCAAATGCCAAAGATTCGGCCGGACTACCAAACACTCGGCTGGATCATTGAGTTGCCCATGCTGGGCCCAAAGGATTAAAGAAAGAATGGTCCTAGGCCCATCAAGTGAAGGTCCAATCGGACCTTCACCAATCATTCGGCCAGACCTTTGCCCTAGGCTCATAGGGGTTATCATGATTATTCGCTACAAAGTGGTGAGTTGACAATACAGTAGTAGGCTTAAGTGCTCCTACGACTCTATGCTATATAAACCATGCATCAACACCTTACAAAGGGGAGGCACTAGTTACCACTTGTACACACGCAGACTACTTCGACATTAAGCAAAAAATCCTTCAGTAGGAGGAAAAGGAGAGAAGAGTGAGCGCAGCTTCATCGTCTCTAGTTCTTTGACTGTCCAAGAAAATAGTAACAAACCAAGAGTATAACAATTATAAGGTTCATTCTTGCATCCAAACATCATAAAAACAAGGCTCTAGTTGTATCATTCCATTAATATCTTAATGTTTTAAGCTAATGTAACTTTGTATGCTCTTATATAACTAAGCTCTTTTTGCCTTTCTTTGTAGGCATGGATGTCTGAGGCTAAGGTGACGAATTAGAGAGGAAGAGGATGTAGTTTTGGAACTCAATTGAGCAAAAATGGATCCAAACATGCCTCTAGATCCTTGAACACACTTGATTTGTAATAACTTATTATACTTAAGACTTAGGGTTCCCTTGTAGCCTAGGCAGTCATATTTATATCCCTTTTGTATTATATTCAAAAGGCATGTAATAAATAGGTCAAAACCTAGAAAAACAACTTTGGCACCCAAGTTATAGGTCCGGCCGGATGACCACGAGCTAAAGGGATTCATCCGGCAACCTTTGGTCATCCGGTCGGATGATTAGGGTTCAGTCGAATGTCCAACTGCTTCAATTATTTTTAAAGAATTTGGGCTTGGCCCAAATGAAGATCAGACCGAACCATCACCAAAGGTCCGGCCAGACTTCCACGCATGGCCCATGCACAAAAAAATGTCAACCGACGGTCTGGACGCTCAAACCCTTCTGAAACTTCAAGGTTGACTGGTTAAGTCCTCTCCGGGATTAACCAGTCGATCGGTAAGATTCCCTAAACATTATTTAATTTATGGTTAACCACCTTGAACAAATTGTTAAATGATTAACTAGACACTTATAATAAAGAAACCCAGTAATAAGCACAATAAAATGGTAGAAACTCATTTCACCTTTTCTTTCTTTAAGGGTGTATGCATATTACTACCATTCCAATATTCTGGGTAAATGATAAATAAATTGATGTGCAAATATTGACTCGTAAATATATATAAAATGTGTTAGAAACTAACTTTGGTTGTTATGCATGTAAATAAAAAGGTGAATAACCACTCGACTAATTGTTTATTAAAATAAGTAGTAACCCACCAATATAGCAATCAGCACTCAATCAATCAGGGTTAACTACAATGGACCTAATACAGGACTTAAATTGATTAGAAATAATATTAGGCAAACCCATTCAATGCATCCTACTTTTCGGGTGATTTATCACTTTATATTATTTATCTCTAGTAGGAAATAATGACCTCGTTACTTAATCAAACAGGAAATTGCCCTAAGAACGGATGACGCATTTCGAACCTAGAAATCATCTGGTGTGATGATGAATGGGGATTCCTGAAGAATCTATCTGTTTGTTAATCACTAAGTAATCCCGAAGCAATTCGGGTGGCGACTCCATAATTATTTTCATAAAAATTTTAAAATCCATCTAGCGAGTTTGTTGCCATTACCATTGGACAATAAATGACGAGCAGGTCCCAGGTGCTCTATCCACATATATCCAAGTGTGTTGAAAGGAGTGCGGATCTAATTATGATCATTCTAGCTAATGCTCGGTGCACATTTCCAAAGGAGTCTTTTGCTTTTTCTGATAACCATATCTCATTTATTTTGTTTTGCCTTAACTTTCACCTAGAGTGCTTCTTTGTGAGGTTTTCACCATAATAGGCTGCTCTATTTTTTGTATAAGCCGCCTAGAGTGGGTTTTCAACTTATCAGGCTTTTATCTCTTTTTCGATGCGTAACTTTTGCATGAATTGCCCTCGGAGGGATTTTACAACTCATCAGTCTTTTCATCATTTTTTTCTTTTCTCTTTTTGCAGATATGATTATCAAGGGAAGCTATCCTTGACCATGCCCCCAGCTGACTTTGATAAGGTACAAATAGTGTTGGTTGTAAGCTCGTGACATCGCATTGTGGGGCATTGTCAAAGTTCCGTTCAACTGGTTTCAGGGTCTAGTGTCTAAGAAGTGTTGAGAAATACAAGTCTAGTAGACATATCGAGAGGAATTTGTGGTGAGACTACGAAGAGAAATAACATCTTTATTGAAAAATGAAGAGAATTATTGTTTGAAGTTGATGACTATGTCTATGGTGGAAACTTAGCATTCTTGAGCTGCTTGTCAATTCTGAAATTGACTCACAACTATTTTTCCCCTATGTTGGTTAAGAACTAGTCGATGTAGCAAACATGTCTTTGAAGATTGTGTGGCTATGGCTCTCTTTCAAGCAAATGAAGCCTCACATATCTTATATCTACTTTCCTTTGTTTGCTTTGCATTTTTTTTTCTGGTTTGAATGCAATGACATTAATGATGCAAGCTACACTTGACACTACTGTTGCTGTCAATCATCCCTTTTGCGTTTTGTGATTGACTGCTCACTTTTGAATTTTGATTTTATTTTTTTTATTTTTTGCTGAGGTAATCAAGCTTAGCTGATGTTGGTGTGGTCTTGCTTCTATGAATGTCTTGGTAGAGTAGTCTTGAAGACATCTTTATCATCTAGAACTGATCTGAGATTTGTTTGCTGGAATGTCATTGACTTTCTATTTGACACCCTCTTTTCACAATTATTCCTGATACACACCAAAGAGTGCGAAGCATTAAGCTTTGACTTGAGTTGTTGGATCTTTGGTGTTCGGTATCACATCCTGAAGCCAGCTCTTCAAATTCTGATTAAACATCTCTTCTTGATAACCTCTAGTGATATGATGGGGAAATCTTCTTTCAGTGAATGACCTTTGGTATACTTGCTTTAATAGATTAACTCTTCAAAAAGTAGCTTAAAAGAATCTTGGACTGCCTTCGAATTCTAAATGAATATATTGCTAGCTTGAGATTTTTCAAAGGGACTATGGTAGCACATTTGAGAGTTGGTTAATCTGTTGTGTCCTATTAAATGCTTTCCTCGCCTTATGTGTGAAACATTGAAAGGAGTAACCCTAGAGGCATTTTTGAACTTTTTTAAAAGGTTACTTTGTTTTTGATGTTTATGATCTTCTTCTGAACTTGTAATCTTTTGTCTTTGGTAGTCCCATGCTTTAGTTATTATAGCGCACTGTCGCCTCTGCCCCCGATGCTGTTGTTGATAGCTGATTCAAGCTTGATTACCCTTTTTTTTCATGAAAAGTAATGATGAATGTAGCTAGTATTTCCTGGCTTTGTAATCATGCTAAATGAACCATCATGATATGGATTAATGTCAAATAAGCTTATAGATGATTAATCACTAAAATAACGCGAATTAGTGACTAAATAATTTAGTCGCTATTTAGAGACTAAACAATGACTAAATAGAGACTAATGGGTGGGATGGTGTTTAGAGACTAAAATAGCGACTAAATTTAGAGACTAAAAAATTTTAGTCTCTGTTTAGTCACTAAAATTAGCGCCATTTTGGCGCCATAAAATAGCGACTAAAAAGGACTAAATGGAAACTAAAATATTTAGTCGCTAAAAAAATAAATTAATAGAAAAATGGAAAGCGCAGTGACTAAATTTTAATTCGGCAATTAGTCGCTAATTAGGAGAACTGTCATGCAATTTAAAATATAGTGACTAAATAGCGAATAATACTATTTAGTCGCTAAATTTTGAGACTTAAACAGTAGAGCACTCTTTCCTTTTCCCCTTCTCTCTCTTTTCTTTTCTCCTTCCTCTTTTTTCTTCCCTCCTTCCTCTTCCTCCACAGCAGTTCCATTCTTCCCTTGCCGCTGTCGTGGCCTGACGTCGTTGCCGGTACTGCTGATCATCGTCGGAAAAGTCGTGCAGGTAAGTGATTTTTTATTTTTGAATTTTTTTTTAGGTTTTGTTTAATTAATTATATATTCTTTAGGGTATTATATGTTTTTATTATAATGTGAACGTTTAATATAGATAATGTGAAAAATAATTGAGTTTATATTTATTTAATTTATTTTTTATTTTTTGATTATTTAATTTATGTTTTTATAAATTTTGTGTAAAAATGAAAAATAAATGTTTAATAATTTGGACTAATTTTTGTAATTAAATTTATGTTTTTTAATTTATATTTTTGGTTATTTAGGTTAATTATTATGTAATTTCTGTTTTTTTGGATTTGTTTATTATTAAATTTTTTGTAAAAATGAAAAATAAATGTGTAATAATTTGGACTATTTTTTTAGTATTTAATTTCTTTTTTTTTTGAATTTTTATTATTAAATTTCTGTTTTTTTAATTAAGTGTAAATGTTGAAAAATAATTGGGTTTTGTAGTATTTTTGGTAATAATTTATGTTTTTTAGATTTGTTAGAGTTTATTGTATATTTTGATGGGAATAATAATAATAATAATTATAGTGAATTAATTAATTAATTTATGTTATTTTTTTTGAATTTTTTGTATTAATTTATTTCTATTTTTTTAATATTTATTATATAATTTCTGTTATTTTTTTAAATGTAGGGTAAATTCCTATGAAAATTGATGTTCTTTGTTAGAAATTAATTTATGTGATTTAATTAATTAAATGCTGTTGAATAATTTGTGTATTTTTTTATCTTTTTTTTTTGTTTAATTTCTGTTTTTATGAATTAATTGTAAAAAATGAAAAATAATTGGGTTTGTTTAATTTTTGTTTTTATGAATTGTTTTTAAGAATAATAATTTTTGTTGGTATTATTTGAATTTTGGTAGTTTGTTGTATATACATTTAGAGTTTGAGAAAAAAATTTTGGTTGTTTAATTTGGTTAAAGTAGTTTGGTTAGAAATTTTTGTTAAAGTGATAGGATGGGGAAAAAAATTCCTATGAAAAATAGGATAAAAAACATTAGTGTTAGAAAAAAAATAGTTTATAGAAAAATAATATGTAGTTTGTTTGTATAGTTGTATTCCAATATTATAATTATAGTAAAGTGATATATATATAATTTGTCAAAAAGAAAATAAAATATTACGTTTTATGTTAGTAAGAGGAAAAAAATATAGGTGTAACACCCTTAAAAAATAATAAATAAAATAAAAAAATTCTATATATATTTTGGAGGATTTATAAATATTATTCAGAAGAATTTTTAAAATTTAATCCAGATGTATTGGTAAAAAAAATAATAAATATTATTGTAAAGATTTAGATGTAATTTATAAAATATCTAAAGGTTAATATAGTAATTAATCATAAACATTATTATCATCTTTTATTATTATTATTATTATTATTATTATTATTATTATCATTATTATTTTAAAGAAAGAAGAGAAGGTTGCGCACCTTCCTCTTCTTCTTCATCAATAAAAAAAAACTCTCAAATTTTTAACTCCCATAATTTTCACATATGGAGTTAGAATCAAATGATTCAAGTTTCTACGCATTCATGGTCTCTCCACCTTCATTTTAAGTGGTATATTACTAGGTTTTACCGGTTGAAATTTATAGATCTGAGGTAAGAAATTCTAAACAGAATTTCTCAATTTCTGTTAAATCCGTATATTATTTTATAAAACTGATTATATATCTGTAATCTAGAGTTTGAGAGGAGTCCGTTGGTGTTTTCAAAATTTAATTCTGACACCGTTTGTACAGGTGGGTCCCACGGGTACTAATCACGTATACGGTACTATTCATACATACGTTACTGTTCATTTATATGATACTGTTCATATATACATTTACTATTCATGAGTACTATTTATGAGAAAATGTGCCGGACTTAATTTTTCGTACTGATCTTAATGGTACAATTTAAATTTAGAAATTAGATGCCAGTAATCTCTAAAAGCCTTTTTTTTATATAATTTTAGCGGTGTTTTTAAATAAATAATTTGAATAATAATTGTGTCCCAAAAATTAGTAAAAATTATGTTGAAGATTAATTCGTATAGGTTTTGGATAAAGAGCGTCAGGATTGGAGCAAATGGATTATAATCGCTAGTCAGGTGAGGAAATAAGTATTTTTGTGTGTGTGAGGGTACCCCGGTTGTACCCCTGAATTATTGAGTTTTGCATGCTAAGTGTTGGTATGTATTTATTGTGTGACATATATATAAATAGGTGGATTTAATTATTATGGTATATTAAATGGGTAATTAATTAATTAATTTTGGGTATATTAAATGAAAAATTCTGTGTGTGCTTATTTATTATATATTTTTTGATAGATTGAATTGATATTAGTAGAATGGATAATTTAATTGGTGAATTATGAAATAATGGAAAACTATTTGTGATATGGAATATAAGTAAATATTTAAAGGATTAATTAAATTTGTGTATATTGAGTGGAAATAATTTTATAACTAGAAGATGAGGTATGGAAGAATGATACTTGAATGAATTGAGATTAATTGATTTATGAGATTATTAATGAGTTGATTGTCTAAATTATTGGTTAAAAAAATTGGTAACCCAAAAGATGACGGAAAATGAATGATTTATGATTGGACAACAAGAGGTTGTTCCAAATGAAAAGATGAGAAATTGAAAAAGATGTGATTGGGTTACCTCTCCTTTAACCTTTCTTTTAGATGATTTAACCAATTATAAAAATTGATTATGATGTACTGTGATGTGGAATTGTTTGACTTGTGAATTTGTGAGCTATTGAGAAATTGTGATGTATTGTGAGTTGAATTGATTGTGATTGTGTTTGAAATGGGCATGGTTGACTCGGGGAAAAATGGTCGTGTGTTTTGGGTAAGCTGAGCCGGTGGGATAGCTGCCTGTCGAGGGATGGCGAGACTGAGCCGGTGTGATAGTCTCGTTGATGGCCACCTATTTATATATGTGAAAGATTAAGATAAATGATTTGGTGAGGATGAGTCATCGCCCGATTTTGTGATTGAGTTTGTGAATTTTGGTGATTCATGTATATATAGTTGAATTGTTATTATGGTGTGAAATTGATTAAATTGAAATTGGAAGAATTGTGAATTGATTGGGATTATGAAATGATGGAAATGTGTTTGTGAAATAGAATTTGTTTGTTTGATTGATAAATTTAGAATTGAATGAATTTGATATTATTTGTGAATTAAATTGTGTGAATTATGAATTATGTTCTAAATTTGTTATACGTAGTAAATTTATCTGCTGTGATGGGTGTATTTATATAATCCGATAAATTAATATAAAGTGGCATATTATGCCAATAAAAATAGAAGTCTTAG
>CANYLF011385460.1:0-10610 GCA_948193215.1 Bocquillonia castaneifolia | reverse complement strand
ATTTATGTTAATTAAGTATGTAAAGATTATTACTTAAAAAATATATTATGTATGGATGTGTATGCATGCATGCATGAATGTATGGATGGATAGATAAATGCATGGATACATATCGATGCATCGATCTATGCATGTATGTGTGTATGCGCATATGTATATTGTAAATCAATCAAGCTAAGTGCCAATGTGGGTTGCAAAGAACTTCAAAATAATGAAATAATATATATTGCCACCTAAGATATACAGAATGTATGTAATGAAATGATCAACTTTCCTTCACCTTGTAAAAAGCATTTGATCAAATAATGATCATCATCAAGTTTTCCTTTGATAATTTCAAAAAGAGCATAAGGAAAATTGCTAAGAAAAGAATATAGCATCATCGCCCATTCAAAAAATAAAAAAATAAGAATATCAAGTTAATGGATTACTTCATTACATTTCTTACTTCATTCTTCCTTGGCTGGTAGCTAGCTACCTACACATAAATGTTTGTTTCATTTCATAATTATAAAATATGAAAAAACTTTAATATTAAATATACGATAATTTTTGAAACTTACTAATTTGCCCAAGTTAATTGTAGGTAAATTTCTTATTTTGTAGACTTACATTTTCCCTTTCATTTTGTGTGCCACCTAAACCTATTAACTCAACATCTATAACATACACAAAATCAAATTTAAAAGTTAAAATTTATATTAATTAAGTATTTAAAGATTATTATTTAGAAAATATATTATGCATGGATGTGTATGCATGTATACGTGCAAGTATGGATGGATGGATTAATGCATGGTTGTGTGTATGGATGCATGGATCTATGCATGTATGTGTGTATGCATATATGTATGTTGTAAATCAATTACTCCAAGTGCCAATTAGGGTTGCAAAGAATTTTAAAATAATGAAAAAATAAATATTGCCACCAAATATATGCAGAATGTATGTAATGAAATGATCAACTTTCCTTTACCTTGTTAAATACATTTGATCAAATAATGATTAACTTCGAGTTTTCCTTTGAGAATTTCAAAAAAAAGCATAAGGAAAATTGCTGAGAAAAGCATATAGCATCATCGCCCAATCAAAAAATAAAAAATAAGAATCTGAAGTTGATGGATTACCTCATTACATTTCTCCCTTCCTTCTTCCTTGGCAGGTAGCTAGCTACCTATACATAAAGCTTGTTTCTTTTGATAATTACAAATTATGAAAAAACTTTGAAATTAAATATACGATAATTTTTAAAACTTACAAATTTGCCCAAGTTAATTGTAAAATTTCTTATTTGTAGACTTGCATTTTCATTTTCCCTTTCATTTTGTGCACCACCTAAACCTGTTAACTCTATCTCTAATATACACAAAATCAAATTTTAATAGTTAAAATTTAAGTTAATTAAGTATGTAAAGATTATTACTTAGAAAATATATTATGTATGGGTGTGTATGCATGAATGTATGGATGGATAGATGGATGCATGGATACGTATGGATGCATGGATTTATGCATGTATGTGTGTATGCGCATATGTATATTGTAAATCAATCAAGACAAGTGCCAATGTGGGTTGCAAAGAACTTTAGAATAATGAATTAACATATCTTGCCACCAAAGATATGCAGAATGTATGTAATGAAATGATCAACTTTCCTTTACCTTGTAAAATGCATTTGAACAAATAATGATCAACTTCAAGTTTTCCTTTGATAATTTCAAAAAGTGCATAAGAAAAATTGTTGAGAAAAGCATATAGCATCATCGCCCAATCAAAAAATAAAAAATAAGAATCTCAAGTTGATGGATTTCCTCATTAGATTTCTTACTTCCTTCTTCCTTGGATGGTAGCTAGCTACGCATACATAAATGCTTGTTTCTTTTCATAATTACAAAATATGAAAAAACTTTAATATTAAATACACAATAATTTTTGAAACTTACTAATTTGCTCAAGTTAATTGTAAGTAAATTTCTTATTTATAGACTTGCATTTTCCCTTTCATTTTGTGTGCCTCCTAAACCTGTTAACTCAACATCTATAATATACAGAAAATCAAATTTTAATAGTTAAAATTTATGTTAATTAAGTATGTAAAGATTATTACTTAAAAAATATATTATGTATGGATGTGTATGCATGCATGCATGCATACATGGATGGATGGATTGATGGATGCATGCATGGATGTGTGTATGGATGGATGGACTTATGCATGTATGTGTGTATGGATGCATGGAACTATGCATGTATGTGTGTATGGATGGATGGAGTTATGCATGTATGTGTGTATGGATGCATGGATCTATGCATTTGTGTATGGATGGATGGATGGATTTAGGCATGTTTGTGTGTATGGATGCATGGATCTATGCATGTATGTGTGTATGCACATATATATGCTGTAAATCAATCAATCCAAGTGCCAATTTGGGTTTTGCAAAGAACTTCAAAATAATGAAATAATATATATTACCACCAAAGATATGCAGAATGTATGTAATAAAAATGATTAACTTTCCTTTACCTTGTAAAATGCATTTGATCAAATAATTATTAACTTCAAGTTTTCCTTTGATAATTTCAAAAAAGTGCATAAGGAAAATTGCTGAGAAAAGCCTATAGCATAATTGCCAAATCAAAAAATAAAAAATAAGAATCTGAAGTTGATGGATTACCTCATTACATTTCTCCCTTCCTTCTTCCTTGGCAGGTAGCTAGCTACATAAATGCTAGTTTCTTTTCATAATTATAAAATAAGAAAAAACTTTAAAATTAAATATACGATAAGTTTTGAAACTTACTAATTTGCCCAGGTGCTAGTTAAATTTCTTATTTGTAGACTTTCATTCTCTTTCATTTTGTGTGCCACATAAACCTGTTAACTCAACATCTATAATATACACAAAATCAAATTTTAATAGTTAAAATTTATGTTAATTAAGTATGTAAAGATTATTACTTAGAAAATATATTATGTATGGATGTGTATGCATGCATGTGTGGATGGATAGATTGATGCATGGATGTGTGTATGGATGCATGGATCTATGCATGGATGTGTGTATGCACATATGTATGCTGTAAATCAATCAATCCAAGTGCCAATGTGGGTTGCAAAGAACTTCAAAATAATAAAATAATATATATTGCCACCAAAGATATGCAAAATATATGTAATGAAATGATCAACTTTCCATTACCTTGTAAAATGCATTTGATCAAATAATGATCAACTTCAAGTTTTCCTTTGATTATTTCAAAAAAGAGCATAAGGAAAATTACTGATAAAAGCATATAGCATCATCGCCCAATCAAAAAATAAAAAATAAGAATCTGAAGTTGATGGATTACCTCATTACATTTCATACATCCTTCTTCCTTGCTGGTAGCTAGCTACCTATACATAAATGCCTGTTTCTTTTCATAATTATAAAATATGAAAAACCTTTAAAATTAAATATACGATAATTTGTGAAACTTACTAACCAAGTTGTTGGTAAATTTCTTGTTTGTAGACTTCCATTTTCCCTTTTATTTCGTGTGCCACCTAAACCTGTTAACTCAACATCTATAATATGCACAAAATCAAATTTTAATAGTTAAAATTTATGTTAATTAAGTATGTAAAAATTATTACTTAAAAAATATATTATGTATGGATGTGTATGCGAGCATGCATGCATACGGACGGATGCATGGATGTGTGTATGGATGCATGTATGTGTGTATGAGCATATGTATGTTGTAAATCAATCAAGCCAAGTGCCAATGTGGGTTACAAAGAACTTCAAAATAATGAAATAATATATATTGCCACCTAAGATATGCAGAATGTATGTAATGAAAGATCAACTTTCCTTTACCTTAAAAAATGCATTTGATCAAATAATGATTAACTTAAAGTTTTTCTTTGATAATTTCTAAAAAGAGCATAAGGAAAATTGCTAAGAAATGCATATAGTATCATCACCAAATCAAAAAATAAAAATTAAGAATCTGAAGTTGATGGATTACCTCATTACGTTTCCCCCTTCCTTCTTCCTTGGCAGGTATCTAGCTACCGATAAATAAATGCTCTTTTTTCTTCATAATTACAAAATATGAAAAAACTTTAAAATTAAATATACGATAATTTTTGAAACTTACTAATTTACCCAAGTTGTAGTTAAATTTCTTATTTGTAGACTTGCATTTTCCTTTTCATTTTGTGTGCCACCTAAACGTGTTAACTCAACATCTATAATATACACAAAATCAAATTTTAATAGTTAAAATTTATGGTAATTAAGTATGTAAAGATTATTACTTAGAAAATATATTATGTATGGATGTGTATACATGCATGTATTGATGGATTGATGGATGCATGGATGTGGGTATGGATGCATGGATGTGTGTATGGATTAATGGATCTATACATGTAAGTGTGTATGCACATATGTATGTTGTAAATCAACTAATCCAAGTGCCAACGTGGGTTGCAAAGAACTTCAAAATAATGAAATAATATTTATTGCGACCTAAGATATAAGTAATGTATGTAATGAAATGACCAATTTTCCTTTACCTTGTAAAATTCATTTGATTAAATAATGATCAACTTCATATTCTAAAAAGAGCATAAGGAAAATTGCTGAGAAAAACATATAGCATTCTCCCAATTAAAAAATAAAAAATAAGAATCTGAAGTTGATGGATTACTTCATTAAATTTCCACCTATACATAAATGCTTGTTTCTTTTCATAATTACAAAATATAAAAAAACTTTAAAATTAAATATACGATAATTTTTGAAACTTACTAATTTGCCCAAGTTGTAAGTAAATTTCTTATTTGTAGACTTGCATTTCCCTTTCATTTTATGTGCCACATAAACCTATTAACTCAATATCTATAATATACACAAAATCAAATTTTAATAGTTAAAATTTATGTTAATTAAGTATGTAAAGATTATTACTTAAAAAATATATTATGTATGGATGTGTATGCATGCATGCATGCATACATTGATGGACGGATGGCTGGATGGATTTGTGTGTCGATGGATGGATTTATGCATGTATGTGTGTATGGATGCATGGATCTATGCATGTATGTGTGTATGCACATATGTATGTTGTAAGTCAATCAATCCAAGTGCCAATTTGGGTTGCAAAGAACTTCAAAATAATGAAATAATATATATTACCACCAAAGATATGCAGAATGTATGTAATGAAAATGATCAGCTTTCCTTTACCTTGTAAAATGCATTTGATCAAATAATGATTAACTTCAAGTTTTCCTTTGATAATTTCAAAAAAGTGCAGAACGCAAATTGCTGAGAAAACCATATAGCATAATCGCCCAATCAAAAAATAAAAACTAAGAATCAGAAGTTAAAGGATTACCTCATTACATTTCTCCCTTTCTTCTTCCATGGCAGGTAGCTAGCTACGTGTAAATGCTTGTTTCTTTTCATAATTACAAAATATGAAAAAACTTTAAAATTAAATATACGATAAGTTTTGAAACTTACTAATTTGCCCAGGTGCTAGGTAAATTTCTTATTTTTAGACTTGCATTTTCTCTTTCATTTTGTGTGCCACCTAAACCTGTTAACTCAACATCTGTAATATACACAAAATCAAATTTTAATAGTTAAAATTTATGTTGATTAAGTATGTGAAGATTATTACTTAGAAAATATATTATGTATAGATGTGTATGCATGTATGGATGGATGAATTGATGCATGGATGTGTGTATGGATGCATGGCTCTATGCATGTATGTGTGTACGCACATATGTATGTTGTAAATCAATCAATCCAAGTGCCAATGTGGGTTGCCAATAACTTCAAAATAATGAAATAATATATATTGCCACCTAAGATATGCATAATGTATGTAATGGAATGATCAACATACCTTTACCTTGTAAAATTTATTTGATCAAATAATGATCAACTTCAAATTCTAAAAAGAGTATAAGGAAAATTGCTGAGAAAAACATATGGCATTATCTCCCAATTAAAAAATAAAAAATAAAAATCTGAAGTTGATGGATTACTTCATTACATTTTCACCTATACATAAATGCATGTTTCTTTTCATAATTACAAAATATGAAAAAACTTTAAAATTAAATGTACGATAATTTTTGAAACTTACTAATTTGCCCAAGTTGTTGGTAAATTTCTTATTTGTAGACTTGCATTTCCCTTTCATTTTGTGTGCCACCTAAACCTGTTAACTTAACATCTATAATATACACAAAATCAAATTTTAATAGTTAAAATTTATGTCAATTAAGTATGTAAAGATTATTACTTAGAAAATATATTATGTATGGATGTGTATGCATGCATGCATGCATGTATGGATGGATTGATGGATGCATGGATGTGTGTATCGATGCATGGATGTGTGTATGGATGAATGGATCTATGCATGTATGTGTGTATGCACATATGTATGTTGTAAATCAATTAATCCTAGTGCCAATGTGGGTTGCAAAGAACTTCAAAATAATGAAATAATATATATTGCGACCTAAGATATGCGTAATGTATATAATGAAATGATCAACTTTACTTTACCTTGTAAAATTCATTTGATCAAATAATGATCAACTTCATATTCTAAAAAGAGCATAAGGAAAATTGCTGACAAAAACATATAGATCTCCCAATTAAAAAATAAAAAATAAGAATCTGAAGTTGATGGATTACTTCATTACATTTCCACTTATACATAAATGCTTGTTTCTTTTCATAATGACAAAATATGAAAAAGCTTTAAAATTAAATATACGATAATTTTTGAAACTTACTAATTTGCCCAAGTTGTAGGCAAATTTCTTATTTGTAGACTTGCATTTCCCATTCATTTTATGTGCCACCTAAACCTATTAACTCAACATCTATAATATAGAAAAAATCAAATTTTAATAGTTAAAATTTATGTTAATTAAGTATGTAAAGATTATTACTTAAAAAATATATTATGTATGGATGTGCATGCATGCATGCATGCATAGATGGATGGATGGATGGATGTGTGTATCGATGTATGGATTTATGCATGTATGTGTGTATGTATGCATGGATCTATGCATGTATGTGTGTATCCACATATGTATGTTGCAAGTCAATCAATCCAAGTGCCAATTTGGGTAGCAAAGAACTCCAAAATTATGAAATAATATATATTACCACCAAAGATATGCAGAATGTATGTAATGAAAATGATCAACTTTCCTTTACCTTGTAAAATGCATTTGATCAAATAATGATTAACTTCAAGTTTTCCTTTGATAATTTCAAAAAAGTGCATAAGGAAAATAGCTGAGAAAAGCATATAGCATAATCGCCCAATCAAAAAATAAAAAATAAGAATCTGAAGTTGGAGGATTACCTCATTACATTTCCCCCTTTCTTCTTCCTTGGCAGGTAGCTAGCTACGTGTACATGCTTGTTTCTTTTCATAATTAAAAAATATGAAAAAACTTTACAATTAAATATACGATAAGTTTTGAAACTTACTAATTTGCCCAAGTGCTAGGTAAATTTCTTATTTGTATACTTGCATTTTCTCTTTCATTTTGTGTGTCACCTAAAGCTATTAACTCAACATCTGTAATATACACAAAATCAAATTTTAATAGTTAAAATTTATGTTAATTAAGTATGTGAAGATTATTACTTAGAAAATATATTATGTATGGATGTGTATGCATGGATGCATGCATGTATGGATGGATGGATTGATGCATGGATGTGTGTATGGATGCATAGATCTATGCATGTATGTGTGTACGCACATATGTATGTTGTAAATCAATCAATCCAAGTGCCAATATGGGTTGCAAAGAACATCAAAATAATGAAATAATATATATTGCCACCAAAGATATGCAAAATATATGTAAGGAAATGATCAAATTTCCTTTACCTTGTAAAATGCATTTGATCAAATAATGATCAACTTCAAGTTTTCCTTTGATTATTTTAAAAAAGAGCGTAAGGAAAATTACTGATAAAGGCATATAGCATCATAGCCCAATCAAAAAATAAAAAATAAGAATCTGAAATTGATGGATTACCTCATTACATTTCTTACTTCCTTCTTCCTTGGCTGGTAGCTAGCTACCTATACATAAATGCTTGTTTCTTTTCATAATTATAAAATATGAAAATACTTTAAAATTAAATATACTGTAATTTGTGAAACTTACTAACCAATTTGTTGGTAAATTTTTTGTTTGTAGACTTGCATTTTCCCTTTCATTTCGTGTGCCACCTAAACCTGTTAACTCAACATCTATAATATACACAAAATTAAATTTTATTAGTTAAAATTTATGTTAATTAGTGATGTAAAGATTATTACTTAAAAAATATATTATGTATGGATGTGTATGCAAGCATGCATGCATACGAATGGATGCATGGATGTGTGTATGGATGCATGGATCTATGCATGTATGTGTGTATGAGCATATGTATGTTGTAAATCAATCATGCCAAGTGCCAATGTGGGTTACAAAGAACTTCAAAATAATGAAAAAATATATATTGCCACCTAAGATATGCTGAATGTATGTAATGAAATAATCAACTTTCCTTTACCTTAAAAAATGCATTTGATCAAATAATGATCAACTTAAAGTTTTCCTTTGATAATTTCTAAAAAGAGCATAAGGAAAATTGCAGAGAAAAGCATTTAGTATCACCACCAAATCAAAAAATAAAAATTAAGAATCTGAAATTGATGGATTACCTTATTATATTTCCCCCTTCCTTCTTCCTTGGCAGGTAGCTAGCTACTTATAAATAAATGCTTGTTTCTCTTCATAATTACAAAATATGAAAAAAACTTTAAAATTAAATATACGATAATTTTTGAAACTTACTAATTTACCCAAGTTGTAGGTAAATTTCTTATTTGTAGACTTGCATTTTCCCTTTCAATTTGTGTGCCACCTAAACCTGTTAACTCAACATCTATAATATACACAAAATCAAATTTTAATAGTTAAAATTTATGTTAATTAAGTATGTAAAAATATTATCTATGGATGTGTATGCATGCATGCATGCATGGATGGATAGATGCATGGATGTGTGTATGGATGCATGGATCTATGCACATATGTGTGTATGCACATATGTATGTTGTAAATCAATCAATTCAAGTGCCAATGTGGGTTGCAAATAACTTCAAAATAATGAAATAATATATATTGCCACCTAAGATATGCATAATGTATGTAATGAAATGATCAACTGTCCTTTACCTTGTAAAATTCATTTGATAAAATAATGATCAACTTCAAATTCTAAAAAACCATAAGGAAAATTGCTGAGAAAAACATATAGCATTATCTCCCAATTAAAAAATAAAAAATAAAAATCTAAAGTTGATGGATTACTTCATTACATTTCCACCTATACATAAATGCATGTTTCTTTTCATAATTAAAAAATATGAAAAAACTTTAAAATTAAATATATGATAATTTTTGAAACTTACTAATTTGCCCAAGTTGTTGATAAATTTCTTATTTGTAGACTTGCATTTCCCTTTCATTTTGTGTGCCACCTAAACCTGTTAACTCAACATCTATAATATAGACAAAATCAAATTTTAATAGTTAAAATTTATGTTAATTAAGTATGTAAAGATTATTACTTATAAAATATATTATGTATGGATGTGTAAGCATGCATGCATGCATGTATGGATGGATTAATGGATGCATGGATGTGTGTATGGATGCATGGATGTGTGCATGTATGTGTGTATGTACATATGTATGTTGTGAATCAATCAATCCAAGTGCCAATCTGGGTTGCAAAGAACTTCAAAATAATGAAACAATATATATTACCGCCAAAGATATGCAGAATGTATGTAATGAAAATGATCAAATTTCCTTTACCTCGTAAAATGCATTTGATCAAATAATGATTAACTTCAAGTTTTCCTTTGATAATTTCAAAAAAGTGCATAAGGAAAATTGCTGAGAAAAGCATATAGCATAATGGCCCAATCAAAAAATAAAAAATAAGAATCTGAAGTTGAAGGATTACCTCATTACATTTCTCCCTTCCTTCTTCCTTGGCAGGTAGCTAGCTACGTATACATAAATGCTTGTTTCTTTTCATAATTACAAAATATGAAAAAACTTTAAAATTAAATATACGATAAGTTTTGAAACTTACTAATTTGCCCAGGTGCTAGGTAAATTTCTTATTTGTAGACTTGCATTTTCTCTTTCATTTTGTTTGCCACCTAAACCTGTTAACTCAACATCTGTAATATAGACAAAATCAAATTTTAATAGTTAAAATTTATGTTAATTAAGTATGTAAAGATTATTACTTAGAAAATATACTATGTATGGATGTGTATGCATGTATGCATGCATGTATGGATGGATGGATTGATGCATGGATGTGTGTATGGATGCTTGGATCTATGCATGTATGTGTGTATTCATATATGTATGTTGTAAATCAATCAATCCAAGTGCCAATGTGGGTTGCAAAGAACTTCAAAATAATGAAATAATATATATTGCCACCTAAGATATGCAGAATGTATGTAATGAAATGAT
>CANYLF011385073.1:0-13446 GCA_948193215.1 Bocquillonia castaneifolia | reverse complement strand
AGGACTTACCAAATGATTGATGTGTTATGTGATACTATGAAGCCATTAATTTGACTTGGTCTAGTGTTATTGCCTTTGAATCAAACCTCTAATTGCTACCTATGGGGGTGTCGAGTGTTAGTCTAATTGTACCTGACTAATGCGACCCTACAGCATGGGATCAGTTAGGATTTGAGAAGAGTGACCTTGATTACTACTTGTGTGCAAGAGATGTTGGTGCATTGGTCTAACTGTAATTGACTGATGCTAAAACGGCCCTGGAGCATAGGAAACGTTAAGGACTCATCAAGAGCAAAGACATGGGATGGGGGCATGACAATGACTTATTGTTTCTTTTGTATGTTGAGAGCTTTCTATGTGTGCAAATGTGCATACTACGTCGGTAATAGCATCCCCTGTTGATGCGACAGCCCAAACCAATTCCTAGGAATATTGACTGGCCAAACGAATACGTATGTGGGAGAAATAAGGTTGGAAGGTCTACCACTTGGTAGTATGTGTGTTTGACTAACATTTGCTACTTGTGTCCCTATGTGTTGCTTGCATTCATGCATACATGCATCTTTGCATACACTCGACATAGCATGCTAACCCCTTGTTTTGCAGCAACATGAATCCTCCTAAGTATGCCTTGGACGCCCAACGAATCCATGAAATAGTGAGGGATGAAGTGAAGTCCATATTGAGGGAATTCTTGGGATAACCACTTATAAACTATATTGCAAGCCAGCCTGGAAAGTTTGAAGAGATGGAGACTGACCCCATGCCATTTGAACGGCTCTCTAATCACATGAATGAGTTCAGTAAACTGGGATTCCAAGAATAGAGACTGGGTATCAAATGACCACCATCAGGGATCTCTAGAGAAATAGAACATCAAGGTGTGATGGAGCCAAATATGCTGCAAAACCGAGAGGAATGTCTTCATATGGGTTCGACTAAAGTGATGAGCACGGTTTCAAGCCCGTGCAAGTTTTCTAAGCTTAACCAACCTCCTTCACGCCTCTATATGATCCCAATGTCTATTGCCAATATCCCCAGATTTTAGGTCACCACACTAACAATTGCATTAGGCTCAAGCACGAGATCCAAGACTTAATTGATGGTGGACTTCAAATTGAAAGGATTGGGTTAGAGAAAAATAGTGGCATTGCTGATGTAGGTGAGATTCGAGTTCATCACAAATACTCTAGTTTTAACCAATCTCTTTCTGAAGTTTTTGAGGTTGGTGAATGAAGGACTGTTGAAGCCCATGACAACAAAAGGACCACCAAATCCGAACAAACCTGACTACACTCTATCACCTTTTGCAACTTCCACCAATCTGAAGGACATGATACTGATGACTGCACGACGCTGAAGACCATGATTTAGAATTTGATTGATGATGGGAATATCCCAGACCCTGAAGTAGATGCTTAGGACTTTGCCATTGATTTGTTGTTCCTTTTCTAGCATAATAAAAGAACAACTTGTGATAGGATGCTTGTTTCATTTTTGTTGTGTTGGTCAATAGAATGAATGCATTTCATTAATAATATTATGAGCTTATTTGACTTTAATCCATTGTTCATTTAACACTAGTACACAAGATAAAGGAAATACTTGTTGCACCGAATATTGCTGCTGCCAAAAAAAAAAAGAAAAAGTTTTCAAACTCGGTTCTTTTAAAAGTGTTAGTGATCAAGCTTTCAAATCCCTATTTTAAATGCATTTATTTTAATATGAATATCTGATTCTCAACATAGTCCCAAAACTTGTGAGCGCTTGAGCCTTTATGAGCATTCATTACTTTATGCTCCATTTTTCTTGTTGAGAGTGTCTTGCATAAGAAATGTTCATTAGAACTTGCTTTGGTATACATTTGAAATCCGCATGATTATTGGAAATATGAAAATGAAGAGGGCACTTTAGGATAAACCTTAACCTTAAAAGCCTACCTTGTTCACCTTTAGGAAGCTAAAGTTGAGCCTTGAATTCCCTTTTCTTTGACATTCAAATTTGCCAATTGGCCCAATTGAGCCTTTCTTGAAAGTCTTTCCTGTCCTTTTCAACCCTTTCATGCACTAAGTCTCACAACTCCATTCTATTGAAAAACTTTTGAAGTGAGTGGTCAGTCCCTGAATAGTCCTTAGAAAAGCTTTTGTCGAGAAGTTAAGAATGAAATTGTGAGATGCATAGATTGCTTGCTCAAAAAAAAAGAGAGAATGAAGAAAAAAGAAAATGACGAAAAAATGAAAATGATTGAAAAAAAAAGCAAAAAAAAATTCTTAATTAAAAAAATTTGAAAAGAAAGTGAAAAAAAAGTAAAAGCAATATGCATCCTTGATATAGTCCCTATTTTTGGAATACTGTTGATAAATAAAGTGAGTTGGAATACATTCCTTCACGAGCTGATGTTTTAGGAGTTATAATGCACTTACCCTTTTCTCCTTCTAAAATCCCACCCTACCTAAGCCCCGTTACAACCAAATGAAAGACCCTCAGATTTGTGTTTCCAATAAATTCAAGTGGAGGACTTGTAATTAAGAGGCAAGCATATAGTTGAACTTTCCTATGCTTTGACTCGAGTGTAAACACTGCCCCCCAAACACTAGAGAGTTTTTATGAGAACTGTAAGAAAGTTGGGATGATTGTATTCATATTGGAATGTGAAAAAAAAAAATGATTTTCACTTTGATTTGGTTTTGAACAGCTTTTTCATTAACGTTACCATCAATTGAATTTTATTTTTTTTTGAAAATGAATTCTGAAAACCTGAAGAGATGGTTTACAATAGCAATAATGTCTTGTGCAGTGAGTAAAGTATACTTTTGTACCATTGTTAAAAGGATAAAGATTGACTTTGAATTTTTGTCAAATTTGCTTATCATATGATTAGTGTCATTGCATTCAAGCTAGAAAAGAAAACATCAGGCAAATAAGGTGAATCAGATATGAGACCAAAAAGGGTGCATTCACTAAGCTACTTATATGCCACATTTGCCCCACTGGTCGGCTCTTGGACAACTTCTCGGGGGTAAATCTTTGGCATGTACAATCCAACACCGCACCAAATGCTCGAGGGCAAGTCTTTGGCCTGTACTGTCCAACACAGTACTAAATGCTCGGGGGAGGTCCTTGGTCCGTGTAATCCAATCTAGCACTAGCAGCAATTATCAAGTTTCCACCATGGATGAAATCTATAGTCCAGGGGTTGATCTCAACATTAGTCCAGTCAACATAGCTCCTTATAATGCCATCGGGTCCTTTGCTAGCTTTTACACACATCTTGATGATCTTCACATATTTTCATGAATATAGAAGGATTCCATGCACAACATTTCATACATACATGATACATAAGAAGACATACATGCATACATGAATCCATAAAATCAAGTGCATAACAGATGCATCAGCTAGAACATTTATATGCATTCACTAATAGTAGTATAGGAAACATACTTACATGCACATATAATGTTGAACAATCATGTTTGTATCAAGTATATAAAATACAGGTACATGTCAAGGAAAACAAGTTCAAATATAGAAACAAGGACATCTATTCGTCCTCCTCTTCCTCCTCAAACTCCTCAGAGTCATCCTCATCATCACCAGCTGGTTGACTCTCAGTCTCACCGCCAGCATGCTGCTCACTAGTCTGACCTCCACCAGCTCCCTCAGCTGGAATATCTAATGCTGTAAGCTGAGCCTTCAACTCAGCAACCATCCTGCAAGAAAAGCTATGAGTCTGCCACCATATGTCACAGGTCTCTACCAAATGGGCCTTGCTCACCTAAAAGTACGATGATAGTCAGGAAACCTCATCAATAGGAACCTGGGTGAATAAAAGAGTTAGAATCTAAATGCAGAAGTAAAATGAAGAAAGAATATCGAGATGACTTACATGAGTGCATCCATCTGTGTAAGAAATAGAAGGATCAGCTGCAGGATGGAAACTATGCTCAACTAAGCCAGCAACAGTCCTATGATGAACTGAAAGCCCGGGGTACTCAATGATATGACCTGGCACTACATCCCCTTGACTGCTGGATGGATAGTGGGATGGGCGAGGTCTCGCAGCCTCTAAACTAGGCATAGCTCCTCTAGCACGGGTCCTCCTACTTGGCCCAGGGGCAACAACTGGCCCAGGACTGGGGGCATAATCATCATCACCATCAGAGCCTTCAAAATCTCCATCATCCTCATCCTCATCAGAGCTAGAGAAGGTCACAACACCCATAGATATCTAAAAAGAGAAAAGTGATTGTGAGTCATGTAACCAAGACATACAGTTATCAAAAAAATGAAGAAAAGATCGTATCTTACCTTCGCAAGCATCCTAGCTGACAGAGGTAGAGCCGGGAGACATCTCACATGCAAGAAAGAAGTGTAATCCTTAGAGCGAGAAAGAAAAGATGTGCACTCAAAGCCATCAAAGGATGCAGCTAGAGAATGGTTCGTCAGCTCGTGTCCCCAAAACATGTCAATAGGAGGATCATGGGGTCGTCTGTGAAAGCCTGTCATATACTGACATCGAGTTCTCTCTCCCAGGAACCACATCCTAAGTTCTGGACCCTCTAGAAGAATCCTCAAATCATCCTTAGGCAAGAATGCAATGACATAAGGTGGCAGTCCTTCCATCGGGCCCATCCATGCCCTGTCAAGCTGAAAAAGAAAGAATCAAGGTAAGTATTTCAAACTCATGTCAATTACTTTAAACTAACAATTTTGTTTTCATTTGTTTTACCCTAGAAGCAGTCAGCGAGTTAAGGAAC
The DNA here is from genome assembly GCA_948193215.1 of Bocquillonia castaneifolia. Taxonomy (NCBI): domain Eukaryota; kingdom Viridiplantae; phylum Streptophyta; class Magnoliopsida; order Malpighiales; family Euphorbiaceae; genus Bocquillonia; species Bocquillonia castaneifolia. The sequence continues at coordinate 8,683 of CANYLF011385073.1, read as the reverse complement.
ACGCGATGACCGTTAACGTCAGCAGCATGGATGCATAGTCACTGTAAACCCCAGCGTCTGAGGATAGGGAATGTATATCGATGCTCCAGTGGGAAGAACTGGCAAATCAAGCCCAACTCGATAGCCCAGACCTGCAAAAGAAGAGTCAGAGAAGCGTAAAGCAAGCAAAGTAGTTAAGGAAAGTAATAGGAAAAGTAACTCACATGAGTGGCATGCCAGAAGCCACAGAACTTCATACCACCATGAGAAACCCTATCCATGCAGAGGTATAGATAGGCCAAAGTAGGGGAGCCCCAGTCATACCTGCTAATCTCATCAAAGTCCCTCAGAATAGGGATGAAGTGCAAGCTAATGGTAGAGTTTGTATCACAGAAGATAGTGCTACCTAGCAGGTACAAAATGAAGACATGGGCCATCTGCTCGAAACTCCAGTCGAACTTTGGCCCTTAGCTCGAAAGGTGTCTAGCCAATGCATCCACATAGAGCTTCTTGGAGCTCTTGTGCCCTGGGACCATGCCCAACATCCTGAAGATATACTCGTTCTAAACATCACGATGGATTGAGTATATCCCTCCACCCTAGAAGATCCGCTCACCATCACAAGCTAATCCAGTGATAGCAGAGAAAGAAGCTAGAGATATAGTATACTCCCCACATGGCAGCTGAAATGTGTGGGTAGTGTCAAACCATCGCTCTATCAATGCCTGCATGGAACGGTGATCACATCTGGAGCTCACATGCTCATTCACATTCTCAAGAAACTTGGAAAGAAGAGGGCCAAATTATGCCTGAAGCACTAGAGCCTGTACACCTAGAGGTAATCCTCTCTAAACTACTCACATCTTGGAGAAATTTTCATTATATGTGAAAGTAGTTTCATCCCTCTGCGAGATAAATAACAGGTATATTTCCTAACTCAGTCATCTAATTTTCTTGAATGCATTCTTTATTTCTAATTTTGTGGCCGACAAAGCATTCATTCATTCATAATTATATTTAATATTCATTCATGCATAATTGTATATTATTCATTCATTATTAAATTGTTTCATCATTAAATTATTTTAACATTATTTTAACATCATTTGTATATTAATTGTTCATTTAATCTCATTTTTGACATATTATCATAAATTGTCCATAAAATGTATAAATCATGTCTAAATCATTCATAATTTGCATATATCAGTCTATTTTTTCATGAAAAATCATCAAAACATGCATCGGAGGACTGTTCAAAGTCCGAAAACACTGTCGGGACCAGAACTGGGCTCAATGCCAGTCCCAGTAATGGCGTTACCACCAACGCCGGTCATACAACGGGCGTTGGGGGCAACACCACTCGTGGCAGTGGCGTTGGGCTCCAATCAGTCCCGTTGACCATCAATTTGGTTTTATTTTATAGATTTTTGACAAATTTCACAATGCCCAGTCAAAATGAAGTGTTTAGACACTTACCCGGTCTCCGATCGAGCCACAGAGGTTGAATTTGGCATTTGAAAGTGGAGAAATCCTTCCTCCCCTTTGAATTCCACCCGAATCAGCATTTAATACCTCCTCTCTAACCCGAAAGAGGCTAATCGGGTTCCAGACGAGTTCTAAGTCCAGATTATTAGCCATTTTGCTTTTTGTTTGAGAGATTTTGTTAAGAAATGAAGAAATGAGAGAGAAATGAAGTTTGGGTAAAAAATTTTATTTTTCCTTCCAAAAACCAAGTGCTGCCCGCCAGCTTATATGCCAATTTGGCAAATTACCGTTTTGGTCCATGAAGAAAATTTTTAAATAAGGACAGAAGTTTAGTTGCAAATAAGTCCTAAATCAAAATTAAGCCTAAAGGAGGCCAATTTGAGTCCAATTGGGGGCAAATTTCAGAGGATTAGTAAGAATAGCGGTCAATTACAGTTAGAATGATAGAGGAATACAGAAGAAATGACAGACATTATAGAAAATTTCTTTTTCGGAGATCTCTTTTCTTATCCAAATTTATAAGATGATTGGAGTGAGTATGAGCATATAAATGGTCATTTTGTGTTAGAAAGATAATTTTTCCCCAGTGAAAGTACCGCCAGAAATATTTTGAGAGAGTTTTCCTTTCTCCAACGGAGTCATTTCAAGCACAATTCTCTCATATGAGCTTGTATTCCCCAGTAGAGTTATTCTGATCAAAGAAAGAAATTCATTTTTTAAAGCAGAGTAATTTTATTCTGTCAAAAGAGGAAACATCCCTAGAAGATTCAACAGAAGATTTAACAGAATTAGAGTATAAGCAGCTGAGGTAAGTGTCTAAACTCTATCTCTTTTAAAATAATAACTCTTCCATGCCAAACGCCAATAAGGCCAAACGCAATCCATGCTGAATGCCAATAAGGCCAAACGCATTCCATGCCAACGCCAATAAGGCTAAACGCATTCCTCGCTGAAGGCCTATAGTGCTGGATGCATTCCCTGTTGAAGGCCATAAGTGCTGGAAACAAACCAGATCGGATCTTATTTTAAAACGAGTGAGATCAAAACTTTGTTCTAAATATTTAGAGTAAAATGCAGATATTTCTCCTTTGAAGTTGAGTCTAAGCAACTGAGGTCCTAGGTAAAGCTTCATTAATCTCCCATGGAAGTTGAGTCTAGGAAGCCGAGGTCCTAGATAAAAATTTCCTTCTGGTATTCGAGCCAGAAAATAAAATAGTCCTTATGGAGTTGAACCAAGGCAGCCAAGGTCCAAGGTAAAGCTTCAACCCCATGAAGTTATGTCTAGGCAGCTGAGGTCCTGGATAAAGCTTCATTCTGGTATCCGAGCCAGGAAATCAGATGTTCCCCATGGAATCAAACCAAGGCAGCTGAGGTCCAAGGTGAAATTCATTTGGAACAAAACCTGGTGTCCGAGCCAAGGAAATTCGAGAAATGTTCCCCAGGAAGATTGATCAAGGCAGCCGAGGACCGAGATCAAATTCCTAAAACCCTGGAAGTCGAGTCAGGGAAATCCCAGTGGAGTTAAGCCAAGGCAACTGAGGTCCAAGGTTAAACTTCGCACAACGAAGTTGAGGTACGTAATTCTTTCCAAAAATTATGTGTTTTGGCTTTGTCGTCATTTTCCATATTATTGGATAATACTACAAACCCCCGACAAAGCAGGGGCAAACTGTTAACACCTAATTTTTGACATAGAAATACGGAAGCGGCTCGGAGGCCCAGTGATGATCGTTCATGTTCTAAGTAGCATGAAATGAGTTGACATTACTTTTCAGAGATTATATTTGCTTCATTTTGAGTGTTTTCTAAGCTTGCGTAGCACATTTTTCTCCAAAATTCGGTTTTGAGCATAAACGATGCATTTTTCAGACGGTTTTTATCATAACCTTTTTCTACAAGCGTCCAAATGACTTGAAATTTTACTGGTTGATAGTTGAGGCCATTCCACACATTTTCTCAATTTTAAGTTTTCGCAAAATCGGATGTTTGGAGGCCCAAAAGGGCCCAACGCCACTCTTCCTAGTGGAGTTGGGCCCAAAGCCACTCATATGACTGGTGTTGGGCTCAACACCACAAGGAAGACTGGCGTTGGGCCCCCAACGCCAGTCACTCATTTTCAGTTGTAAAAAGCCCGTTTTCGGGCTGTTTCGGCCCGGAATGGCCCGTACGAGTCGTATACGCGTCCCAAGGCCCTGGAGGGCTATTTTTGTTTAAAAAACCCTTTGGTTTAGGCTTAAGTCATTGATTTTCATTAGGAAACTATTTATGGTAACCTTAGCTTAAGTTTTAAGCTATTACAGGTATAAATACACGTCTAAAACTAGGTTTTTAGAGGTTGGCAGCCAGACATACGAATTTAGGGTTTAGTTCATGATACTAACACTCTAAGTTCACTTCATGGCATAAAACACTTAATTTTGGCATTACTTCACACAAAAACTCATTCAAGGTGTCATCTTTTTCCACTCAAAAGGTGTTTTGAAGCTTCAAATCTATTCAAAGAAGGCTCCAGCAATTGTTAATCAATAAGAAGCAATACAAAAGTCACTCAAACCAGATCTAAGGGTCATCAAGCTCTTCCAAGGTTATTTTTTAAGAGGTAAGTCATCTAAGCTTTGTGTTTTTCATTATTTCTTTACATGATTCATGTTTTGCATGTTATGAATATGTTAATTGTGATAATATGTTGCTGTAATTTTCTGTTTGCATGTTTTATTAATGTTCTTGCTTATTACTTTTGATAAAATATTGTTTTAAGCCATGTTCATGCATTATAATTGTTGAAAGTTGCTTCTTTTGCATGTTTCATTATGTTTTATTTCATATCTGAGTTGTTTGATGTCATAAACATGTTTTAATTGCATAAAAATTATTTCTTTACATGTCTTTCTGTGTATAAAAATCATTTCTTTTGTGTTCTAAGTATTAAAGTCGTGTCTTTTTGGGTTTTAATACATAAAAATTATTTCTTTTTGAGTTTTAATGCATAAAGCTTGCATCTTTATTGTGTTTTTATGCATGCCATGATTAGATCTAGGTTGTTTTGCCATGTTTCATGCATTATTACATGTTTTGGTGATTGTTTGATGCATTTTCGTCCTTGTACGCATGTTTCTTGGGCTTGGTAAACCCGAAAACTTCATTTTTTGTCAAATCGTATGCTCTGTTTTCTGTCTGTTGACCAACGCCACAAGCAGGAGTGGCATTGGACCCAAACACTAGTCCCCTGAGTGGCGTTAGGCCCTCTTTGTTGCTCTTCGGTGCTGTTTTACGGAGATTGGTTGTGTATAGTAGATTTCACGCGGAATGCAGCAATGAGGTAAGCTCTTGAACCCTCTTTGGTAATTGTTTCGGTTTATTTATGCATGTGATTGATTAAATAATGCTATTTGGTAATCATTTTAGGTCTAAAATGGTAGAAACCCTAGGTTTGTGGTGCTGTTTTGATGTGTTATGTGTTTATATCACTTTTGCATGTAATTTAATCCTAATTAATGGTTGGTAATCTTTAAAATTAACTTTTGTTTGTTATTAGAAACATGCCATTGCATGTATATATGTAAAAGGTAGGTTATAAATTGTTATGTGTTTTTACTGCTTTGTTAGAAGGAATGAAGGTATGCACAATACTAAGAGTATTGGTAAAGAATCACATTTGGGAATTGATAAGTCAGATCCATGAATCTCTGGGGTTAATGCATCCTTCATATTCTTAAGAGGAATTGGGATGTGCACCTTGTAAGACATTCCCGATGCCGGTTCGGGTGGCGACTACCACTTCAGCCCTGCAGCTGAACACATAGTGTCGTAGTTACTAGTCATGGCTCAGGCTCTGAGGCAAAACCTCCTTGTCTGCAGTCAGAGTGCCCATCACGGGAGCGGAGTGAAGGTCGCGACTGGTGAACTCAAATCTCCAACTGATACTTTAAAATATGACTTTTAGGGCTTTTTAACTGAAAATCATGCCCGTAGTTTCAAAATCACACCCGTGACATGTCATCTAGTCACAATCGCAAAATCAAAATCGCGGTCACAAAATTCTACCATTGTCGTGATTTTTCGACAGCCATAACTTCGTTTAGAGAACTCCAAATGCACTAAAATTTTAATGGTGTGATCGTCAGGACATCTTCTATAATGTTGTATCTCATAAAATTTTTCCTGTTCCACCATCTTCATGCCCTAAAAAATAAGACATTTTGCTGCTCCAATATTCCGAGCACTACTCACTCTGACAGCCATATCTCCCAATCTGCAACTTCTTTTGATGTGATTCAAATGCCATATGAAACTAGACATCCAAGGGTACAACCATGTAAAATTTCATGTCCAAATTCTATCCCTGGAAGTTCTGGCATCATTTCAAACTTGACTAATGTGCATAGTCTTCTACATTCAATCCTGAGCATAATTCACTTAAAAATCTATAACTTCCAACTAATGCTCCAAATTGAATTCCAATTTTTGACCTAGAAAGTATACATCTGTAGCTTTTCCATACATATATAATTCGACAATATACCATCTTAATAGATATGCCCAAAGCTACTCAAAAAACTGGCTTAGAATGCAGTCCTACTATTGGCTTCTTTGGATTTCTCAAAGCTTGATTTTTCAATCAATCTTAATCATTCCTAAACTATCCAAATCACATCCTTTGCTTATAATTTCTAAGTTCTCACCTTTTCTCAAGTGTTTTGATTAGGTTCACACTTAAACCTTTCCACCTAAACTAATGCTCACTCACAAGCTTAAGCTAGCCCTTAACCCAAGTGTTTTCTTAGGATAACACTTGAAACTATCCAAGTACATAAGCACTCATCAAAGCTCATGATCATTCTTCACCATCATACTTAAGAATCTCACCATCTTAGGAGCTTTGACATTTTTCACTAGCTTCATACACTTTCCATTACTTCCTCATCATTTTCATTATCAACTCTCATATGCTTGCATTGCATCCATTACCTATGAAAACACTTAGCAAATATATTAGTATTACACAATGTTTTGTATCATCAAAATCACTATTTGAACCTTGAGGTCCTTGGGGCTAACAGATTGTATATTAATGCATTCACGTGGAAATAAGCAACGTAAGCTTCTGAACTCTCTTTGGTAATGTTTAGATTGTAAAGATGCATGAAATTGACTTTTAATGCTTATTGAGTAATCTTTTAGGTTAAAATTGGTAGAAACCTAGGTTGTGTTGCTTGTTGCCATGTTTGTTATAACCTGTGCATGTAATTGAACCTAAATGCTAATGTGGTAACATAAAATCAATCCTTGATTGAGGATAGAAACTCACCTTTGGCATGTTTTGTATGGAAAATGTAAGGAAATTATTGTTTGTTATATCTTGCTCATTAGTGGAGATAAAGGTAGAAATAATTCTAAACTTTGCTGTAAAGAATCACAATTTAAGGAATGTGATAATTCGATCCTAGAATCTCTGAGGTCAAGGCGGCTCTGCATTTCTTAAAGGAATCGATACGCATACTAATTAAGATCTTCTTGATGCCGGTTCAGGTGGCGACTCCCATATCAGCTCCTACTGCTAAACGTGCAGTGCCGTATTTGTCAGTCAAGGCTTAGACCACTGAGGAAACCCCTCTTTATCTATAACCCCTAACACAAAGCCTAACAAATAAAAATTTGACCAAAGAGCCTTTAAATGTATTTTCCTTGGTTTTTCTATTGAGCAAAAGGCATATAAATTGTATGATCTTGATTCTCATCATCTTATAATTAGAAAGGATGTAATATTTCATGAGACTATTTTTCCTTTCTCTTTATCAAATAGTCCATTACATATTTCTACTCCTTTACCTTTGCATTCCCCTTTCTCTTTTGATTTACCTTCCTCTAATCATGATATATCTTCTTTTTCTTCCAATAATCAAACTGAATTTCATTCCCTTGATTCTAATGATTATCAGAATTTACCACAAATTTCATCTCGAGAATTAAGAAGAAGCACTAGAATTAAGCAAAGATTAGTTTGATTTAATGACTTTGTGACTAATTTCAAACCTAGAACCTACTTCTTTTACTTAATGGTTGCTCAAAGCACTGATTGGTTCATTGTGAAGAACCGACCGACACTTTGTTATGGCCTTTAGCTTGATTTGATTCTTTGACTTATTTCTAATAGAAATAGGCGTATTAGAGTGGTCTATTACAGATTCATCATCGAGCTCCCAAACCGCTTCCATAATCATTCATCCAAAAATCAAATGTCTACAGCCAGCTCATCACTTGGCATTATTTTTACAGGAATTAGCAGTTAGCAGTCAAGACGTACCAAGTTTGAAATTGTAAAGTCAGGTGAGCCATCGGTGCATAAAGCATTTTCATGGCACGATTGCATTTTGGTAGTGTGTGTTTTGTTAATGATGTACATATGTTTAAGATGTTACTAGTATTGATTTTGACTAAGGTTCGGATTTATGGCTAAAATTGTGCAAGCTTCAAAAGTGGATATACACTCTGGTGGGAACTATGGTAGCATAAAGGTTTAAGATTGTATGGTAATTGTTTTTTGGAATGTTTGAAATGGTCATAAATATGCAAATTGTAATGGTTGAAGAAATTATAGATTGAATGCTTGAAATACACCTTAATTTGATGTGTTTCGATAAGGATTAGATGTGGGATAAGCTATGAATTTGTTATGGTTTGGTGTGGTTAAGTTTTAGATGAGTTTTATAATTATTCTTGGTCTACATGGTTTGTTACATGGTTCACCCTGCCAATATAGTGTCAATTTTGAGCAACCAGAGGACTACACAGTTTGAGTTGCTAGTATAGTTGAGAATGATTTTACAAGAACTTACAGAGGACTACACAGTTTGTAACACGATTTACCTTGCATGTGTAGTAAACCTGTAGTCTTCTGTTTGGATTTTTCAAACTTGATGTTTTTGTTTTAAATTATCCGATTTTCATTTTAAATTAGTTCTAAACCCTATTTAAGTGATTGTTTTAACTAAATCTTCAATTAAAAGTAATATAATGTTTTTTTTTTAAAAATCACCAATGGTTGTGGGCATTGTGAATATGTTTTGGAATATCGGGTGTTACAGCTTTCTTGATGCTCTGAAGTTTCATTAATGATATGATAAAACTCTAAAATCTAATACCTATCTTTAAATGCTAAAACTTTTAAACACCAATAATATCAAAATATTTAATAAAACAAAACATAAATGCATGA
>CANYLF011384889.1:0-10464 GCA_948193215.1 Bocquillonia castaneifolia | reverse complement strand
CCAACGCATACTTGATCGCATCAATCCGATATGTGTAGCAAAAGTTATGGCCAAAACAATCCGCTGTCCTCAGAAATCCGATTTTTAATAACTTCCTAATTATTAAAGGAAAACAATAAAGGAAGCAAATAAACTCCTAATTAAATGCAAGTAAGGTAACCAACTCCTTGCCATTGTCATCAATTTCATCTTCATAGTCATTGGTCCATTCCTTGCTTCCTTGGATCATATCAAGAGTTTTTAACTCACAATGATCATTCTTGATTCAATAATGATTGTTGTGCAACACACGATCGTTGTTCATCAAACACATGATCGTTGTGGATTTGATGCATGCTTATTGCCACAAACTTCGAGAGAGACACAAGAACAAAGAACAAATCACAACGAATACCACAATGAGTTCGTTGTGATATCAACAACGATTAAAGTGTTCCAAAACCAACCTATTCTTAAAGGCCATGCCCAGAATCAACGATCTCATGTGAATCACAATGAGTTTGTGCCTATTTACAATGAACTCATTGGTAATCCACAACTATCATTGTCATTTTGTTAGAAGCATTTATTACACATTTTTAAAAGCTAAAAAGTTGGTGTTAACGGTCACAAATGCATTAAATGAAGGAGCAACAGTCTGAAACTTAAAAGAAGGAATAAAAGCAAGCCTCTAACTCTTTATGAAGCTAATTAACATCTTTCAAACAATTAATTAAGTGTGAATTTCTTCATCTGAGTTAGAAACCCTAATTTCTATTTATAATTATTGATTCATTTTGAGCCTTGTGATCTCTTGTAATTCCTTATGAAGCTAGCTCTTGGTAAGTGAGATTTAAGAATTAATTTGTGGTAAGGTTTAAGTGTTCTCCTAAGATAAAACACTTGGGTCAAGGGTTTCTACTGAGAGAAACACTTGGGATAGGTTTAATGGGTTTAGCCTTGAGGAAAACCACTTTGTAAGGTTTAGAGTGAGCCAAAAACTTTTGTAATTGTTTATGATTGAAAGTGGAATACCCAATAGTGTATTGGGGAGTGGATGTTGGACTAGTTTATGTCCGAACCACTATAAATTGTTTGTATTCTGGGTGTTTGAGTTTTTGTTTTAATTTTTAATCATTCACCAATTCACCCCCCCCCCCTCTTGGTGCCAAGGGATTTCAAAAACGTTATGTGATTATCGTTTGTTTTATTCTCTTAGTGAATTATTTTCTTTCTTGACATGGTAAATAGTTTATTCTCTAACTAATTAGCTTGATTATAAAATTTGCATTCACTATTGACTTTTCAACCAAGTCAACAAATGATGCCAAACATACAATTTTATCAACTACAAATTTTGATGATGTAGATAGGCATATAATTACTTTGTTAAGAAACTTTAAACTATTAAGTTAGCCCTGAGGTTTCATTCGTTATTTTGATGATGTAAAACAATAAGTTGTTTACTAATATGTTTATTAAGTTTTTTCAGGTATCACATTATAAAATGATGCATATTATCATTTAATGAAGTAAATATTTTGTACAGGATTGACAACCTCATCTTAGTCGAGTGAACATGAATTAATCGGATAGGTTTAAGTGTTAACCTTATTAAAACACTTGGTTTAATGGTATTTTAGCTTAGGTGGATAGGTTTAAGTGTTAACCTTATTAAAACACTTGGGTTAATGGTGTTTTAGTTTAGGTGGATAGGTTCAAGTGTAAACCTCTATAAAACACTTGGGTTAATTGGTGAGAGTTTTTGAGTTAATAGTTAAAGCCATAGAGTGAAGGGAAAAAAATTTTCATGTACTAATTGAACCTGCAATTTTTGCACATTGGACATGTTATATTAGAAGTTTAGGACTCAAGTAAAACTGAATGTGTAGAGTTAAATTCAGATGGGCTGGTTAATTTGAATAAACTGCACTAATTGGGCAATAATCATATTATCAATTATATATGGATTGAAAGCCCAATATGTCTAGTGTTTAGAAAAAAATTTATTTGAATTTTTGGACTTGAAAAATTAAAGATATGAATTTTTAAGTGATTTATGGTCATGCTGTCAAACAAGGGACTAAATATATAGGTTGTATTCAAAATTATGCCAAAAATCATAGAAAAGTCATTTAAAGGTGAAATATGGTGATTTGTAGCCATGTAAGTCTAATTGTTAATACAAAAAATAATGTAGCATTTTGAATTTTGTACAAGAGATATTCATATTTGAATACAAACTGCTCTAGCTAAAAGTCACATGCTTTAGGCGTCCATTGTTTGGATTATTGCAAAAAATCTAAAAACTTCAAGAAGATGAGCTGTATATTTTTGAAAAGGTATGGATGTCTAGTTTCTAATAAAAAGTGAATCACTATTTTTCAATGAGTATAGCTAGAGATATTGAATTTTGAAGGAGACATGCTACATTTGTCAAGCAAGCTGGCAGCCTTGAAGAATGGAGCCTCACCAATCAAGTTTGAATTTCTTGGTTGATTAAGAACGGCCATTTCTAATTTCTTTCCTATAAAAGGAGGTATTTGAGGCATCAAAATATACACAAGAACTTGAAAAAAGAATAGCAATTTAGAGTTACAATATTCATAAGTTATTTGAGAGTTTATGTTGTAATTGTGAGCAAAAACCTTCATTCTTCTTCTTATAATTTTCACTTTGTTTTTGTATTGTGTGAGAGACACTAAAACACAAGGAAAGGTTTAAGTATGTACCTTGAAAACATTTGGGTTCGGGTTTTAAGTGTAGGCAATAAAAAAACTTGAGTTTGGTTTTGAGTGAGCCTTAAAAAAACTCTTGTAAAGATTTGGTGTGAGCCTTGTAAACACTAAGTTGTGAGTTAGCTTGTGAAAACTCTTATTATAAACTTGTTGAAGATTAGTGGAATACCAAATTGTGTATGGGGAAGTGGATGTAGGACATTTGTTGTCCGAACCACTATAAATTTATTGTGTTCTCTTTCCTTTTTCTCCACCTGTCTTGTTTAAAGTTTTTAATTTTCATTTCCACACTAATTTAACCCCCCCCCCCCCCCCCCCTTCTTGGTTGCCATAGGGATTTCAATTGGTATCAGAGCTTCGAGCTTTAAAACATTAACCTTAATTGGTCAAGCTAGATTCAAATGGCACAAGAAGGGCACCTTCATGATCTAAGGCTATATTTCTTATGGCACCGATTATCCATTTTGGAAACATCAAATGGAGTTCTACTTGGATAGTGATAATGTAAATCTTTAAGAAGTGATTCTTGATGGTTGGTCTTTCCCTATAAAGAAAGAAGATGAGAAAGATGTCCTAGTTCCAAGAAAGGAGTGGAGTAAAGAACAAATTGAAGATAATGGGAAAAATAGAAAAGCTGCAAATGTTATTCTCAGTTCTCTTGCAAAAGAAGAAAGAGTTTGAGTCCACCGATGTGATAGTGCAAAGGATGTGTGGGAGACTTTACAAAATTATGAGGAGGGCACCACTCAAGTTCATCAAAAAAATGTCAAATGCTCATCTATGAGTATGAGACATTCAAATGCAAGCCAAATGAGAGAGTGACGGAGATGACCAATAGAATCATGGATATCATCACCAACCTTAAGAAGCTTAGGAAAATCTACTTCAAAACCAACATCAACCACAAGATTCTAAGAGCTCTTCCAAAGAAGCTTTAGGATTCAAAGGTGACATCAATTAAAGAAGCCACTGATCTCTCAACATTGGCACATGATGAACTCATAGGAAAGCTTTTAACCTATGAGATGGAAAATGATAAGGATAAGAAGGAAGATAAAAAGAAGTCAATTTCCTTCAATGCACAACAAGAGGAAAAGTCCTCTCATCCAAAGGAAATGAGCTATCACCATCATCATCAACATCAAGTGGAGACTAGTGAGAGTAAAAGTCAACAAGAAGATAGTAAGGTGGAAAAATTGACCAAAGAATATGCTCTCTTGATGAAGAAGGCAGACCACCTTGTGACAAGAAGCGGTAGAGCTAACTTCAAAAGATTCTTGAAGAACAAGAGCAAGCTCACATGCTATGAATGTGGGAAGAGCGGGAATGTGAAAAGTGACTGCTACTAGCTCAAGGAGGAGGGTTCCTTATCAAAGAAGCCTGAGGAGGAAAAAGAATAAAGAGATAGACATTGGGGCTATAGTGCACAATGGGATGAAGTAGACACCAATTCTGACTCAAGTAAATAAAGCGAAAGAGCCAATCTTTGTCTCATGGCGTTCGAAGATTCTTCACATGAGGTAATTTACCAATCTTCTCATCACAGTGAGTTAGATGATGATGATGATGAATGTGATAAGCTTGATGTGATTGAGGAGCTTAGGATGCTAGTAAATACTCTTAAATCATCTAACGATGATCTTAAGAAGACTTTACAAGGCAATCTTATAGCTCTCTCTTCAATGGGGACTCTTGAGAAAGAGAATAAATCTTTGAAGAAGGAGCTTGAGAATGTAAATAGCATAATCTGTAAGTTTCACAAAGGAAAGGGAGATTTGGACAATCTATTGATGTCTCAAAGATCCACTTATACAAAGTATGGACTTGGCTATGAGGGTGCATCTACCTCACCATCCAAACCCATCTCATTTGTAAAATTCTCCACCATTCAAACCTCATCATTGGATGCTCCAAAAGTTGATCCTAAGGCTTTGAAGGCTTCAACTAGTAAATAGCTTAATCACACTCCTCAAAGTGAGTCAAAGAAGGTTGAGATCAATAAACTAACGACAAAGGTTAATCCTAAGTCTAAGCTAAGCTCAAAGGGTGCTAAGCCTAAAAGCAACTCAAAGGGAACAAAGGCTAAGATCATATTAAAGCCTAACGCTAAATCTTATGGCTCACTCAAAGGCAAGCCAAAATTTCCTCAACTATATATTTGCAAGAGCTCAATGCTTTTATTATATGAAACATGGCCACATAAACATACATTGTCGTGTGAGGAAGGTCCAATTGAAACTTGTTCCAATGGACCAACTCAAAACTAACCCCCAAGAACCCAAGTACCTTTAGGTACCTTGATATGTGCTTTTATGTATGCTTGAAGACCACAAGGCCAAACAACAAGTGGTATATGGATAGTGGATGCTCAAGCCATATGATGGGTGACCCTAACCTCTTCCTAAGCTTGGAAAGGAGGGATGGAGGAGATGTAACTTTTGGCGACAATGCAAAAGGTAAGGTTATTGGCATTTGAAAGGTAGGTGGTCCTAACTCATCCTACATTGATGATGTGTTGCTTGTGAGTGGTTTGAAACATAACCTCTTAAGTGTTAGTCAATTATATGACAAAAACTACAAAGTATCTTTTGACTCTAAATATCCAAGCTAATGGATAATAGCACAATTTTCAAGGGAGAAAGAGTTAGTAATGTCTATGTAATTGACTTGGAGAACCTAGTCAACTAAGATGACAAGTGTCTTATTTCTATGAACAATGGCTCTTGGTTATGGCATAGGAGATTGGGACATGCAAGCATGGATCTCTTAGAAGAATTATGCAAGGATGATCTAGTCATTGGTCTTCCAATAATCAAATTCTACAAGGATAGAGTTTGTGGACCTTGTCAAATGGGAAAACAAATAAAATCCTCCTTTGCACTTAAGAACAAGATTAGTAATAGTAGACCTCTTCAACTTTTGCATCTTGATCAATTATTTGGCATGTAATTCTAAGTGATTGCATAAATGTAAATAGGGTTAAAAATGGTACCAATCAATAGACTAATACTGACAGGATTAATCTATCGACCATGTAGCTTCAATCAATCGATCCACCGCATGTTTTCTGAGCCGATTCTTAACCTGTTTATTGCATGCCTTTCGAATATAATACATAAAACTGATAGAAATAATCTTAAGAAGCCTATAAATATCCTATATATGTTAACCTAGCGAGAATTACATTTCCTCATTTGAAAAGCTGTCTCAAATGTAGCACTGAAATTTAAAGTGCATTTTGGGCACGAATTTGATGAAATTAGACAAAAATCAAAACATAGAAATTAAATTAGACATCTTGAACTTCAATTTAGCCTCAATAATTTCTCAATTTAGAGTCCGGGCGGCCAAGATATGCCCCTCAGACATTAGGCCAAAATCTTGATCGACCTTCAGCATGATGATTTAGACGAATCTTTGATCATCCGGATGAACCTTTGTGATCATTTGGCCAAATCATCATCATGGATAGCCAAAAAAAATATTTGATGCAGGTGGGACATTCAGATGAAACACGATCATCCGATTGAATCATTAAACATCCGAATGAATCTTTATGAACATTAGGGCGAATCTGTAACCTGAAACAGCAACTTTAAAGCTTTGTATCAACCTGTTTATCACAAATTTTACCAAATGGAATATACACAAGAATAATTTGGAGCCTAAATAAGTTATATAAATCTAGAAATGAGATATGAGTATTCGGAGTAACCCAAGTTAATGAACCAAAATCACGTTTTGATTCATAACTTTGATTCCGGGACTCCAAACTTCAATCCAATTGCTCTTACATTCTCCTGGCTTTGCTTAGAACTCACATGTATAGACAAAATGTAAAAATAAATTAGTATGTAAAGTGAGAAAAAGTGACAGTAAGCTAAAAATAAAGAAAATATTAACGAGATGAGCTTATTCTAATACATGGATGCTCCGTGGATGGTTGGTTGCCCTTAGAATGGAGGTATGTTATCACTTTCAAGTAGAAGTGAGCTTCTAGATTGAAGAAATTTTCCTAATTCAAAAACTTAATGAAAACAAGTTATAGAGAAAAAGAGATTGTCTGTGTTTTTCGTGCCTCTATAATGGCCTCTCCTTGTCTATGTAAAAGAGAGTCCCCATGTAGTGTGAAAACTTAAGGTATTTATAGGAGAAAATCAAATCTTTTTTAGCAACTTGTTCAAGTTGTAGCATGGGTATAGGCCGGTGTAGTTATAAGTCTCGAGTGCACTATAGATTTATGCATATTGCCCTATAACCTGTCACATCAAAGTGATCATTCGATCGAACCATTGGTGATCATCTGGCTAAATAATTATTGATGGGTCAGCTGGGCTTTTGGACCTAAAACATTCTTCTGTAGAATGTGGGCCATGTGAGAATATTGAAGGTTCGGTCGGACCTTTGGACATCCGATCGGACCATCAATTGGGCCTGAAATTCATTTTGAAAATGTTTTGAATTCATTTCCAACCCACCGGCTCATTTCTATGAGAAACTAGGTGACATAGTGGTCCTCGTTTGGACCGTATTCATCACTGGCCTCCTGCGCTGCTTCCACGTACATCCAAAAATTAGGTGTCTACAGTTGTCCCTACTTTATCAGAGTTTAGCAATGTTAGCCATTTAAATGAATAAATGAATGATAAAGCAAATAAATAAGCATAACCTCGGGTGGTCAATAGTTGTCACCGAGGTATAGAATCTAGGACACTTAGGTTCCGCTAGAGGAGAAGATCTAGGACACTTGGTTCTAAAGATAGAGCCTAGGACACTTAGGTTCCACTAGATGAAAGATCTAGAACACTTGGGTTCTAGAGATAGAGCCTAGGACACTTAGGTTCCGCGAGACGAGGGGATCTAGAACACTAGGGTTCCGCTAGACGATGGGATTTAGGACACTTGATTCCGCTAGACGAGAGCCTAGGACACTTACATTCTGCTAGACGAGCGGATCTAGGACACTTGGGTTCCACTAGAGCAGAGCCTAGGACACTTGGGTTCTTCTAGACAAGGAGATCTACGTCACTTGGGTTCCGCTAGAGGAGAGCCTATAACCCTTGGGTTCTGCTAAAAAAGGAGATCTAGGACACTTGGGTTCTTCTAGATGAAGGGATCTAGGACACTTGGGTTTCGCTAAATGAGAGCCTACGACACTTGGGTTCCGCTAGACAAGGAGATCTAGGGCAGTTAGGTTTCACTAAAGGAGAGCCTAGGACACTTGGGTTCTGCTAGACAAGGAGATCTAGGACACTTGGTTTCCACTAGACGAAGGGATCTAGGACACTTGGGTTCCACTAGACGAGAGCCTAGGACACTTGGTTTCTGCTAGACAAAGAGATCTAGGACACTTAGGTTTCATTAGACAAGCAGATCTATGACACTTGGGTTCTGCTGGACAAGGAGATCTAGGACACTTGGATTTCACTATATGAAGCGATCTAGGACACTTGGCTTTCGCTAGACAAGGAGATCTAGGACACTTGGGTTCCACTAGACAAGGAGATCTAGGACACTTAGGTTCCGCTATATGAGAGCCTAGGACACTTGAATCCTAAAGGCATTAGGAAGTGACTCGTCTGAAATTTTAGATTTGAAGGTGATTTGCTATCACTTGCGATTGTTGAAGATGGCTTGCTGTCGACTAGGTCTATAGAGTAGGAGGTGACTCGCTATCATCTACAATTATTTGAGGATGGCTTGCTGCCGCCTGGGATTGTTCTTTAAAGATGGCCCATCGCTGTCTGTATTTTGTAGTTTAGGATGACTTGCTATCGCCTAAATCAATTCTCTGAAGATAGTTTTGTCGTTGTCTTGTGTCATGGAGTCGGAGGTGACTTGATATCACCCGGGGTTTCCTGAAGGTGGCTTATTGCCGTCATGGAGGTGATTCTTCGGTGCCTAAAATTTTAATATTTTGAGGGCGGCATGCTGTCGCCTGGGAACCTATAGTTGAAGGTGGCTTGCTGTCACATGGGATTTTGTAGTTGAAGATGGCTTGCTGTCTCTTGGGATTCTGTAGATGGCTTGCCGTCATCTGGGATTTCTAGATTTGCTAAAATTGGCATGCTGCCTTCGGGATTATTCTGCTCTTTAAGTAGACTTTTTGTTCCTTATATGAATTTTGAGATTTTGGAGGAGTCGAGGTGGCTTGCTGTCACCTAAAGTGCTGGAGTTGATGGTGGCTTTCTATCACAGAAGGTTCTAGACCTGATGGTGGCTTGCTGTCACTAAAAGTTCTAAAGCTGATGATGGCTTGCTGGTTTTACTGGGGGGTGGCTTACTTCCAATTGTGTTTCTAAGTAAAGGGTGACTTGCTGTCACCTGAGATTGTTGGGGGATGGCTCACTACCGACTATGTCTCTGAGTAAAGGGTGACTAGCTATCACTTAGGTTTATTGGAGGTGGCTCGCTACCTATTGTGTTTCTAGGTTAGTTGAAGGTGGCTTGCTACCGACTGGATCTAGGTTTGTAGACAAGGGTGGCTTGCCCTCTCTAAAAATTCTGTAGTTTAAGGTGGCTTGTTATTACCTGTGATTCTGGGATTTGAAGGTGGCTTGCTGTCACTTGAGATTTTGGAGTTGAAGATTACTTTTTGCCATCTAGAGTCATTCTCTTCCTGAAGGTTGTTCAAATATTTTGAGGGTGACCCATTGCCCCTTGGGTGTTTCTGGAATTTTTCGAAGGTGACTCGTTGCCCCCGAATTTGCTAAATGATGAGGAAAACCTGCTATCTCCTTATAGGTCGCTGGATTGGTTGAAGGTGACTTGTTGCCCTTGGATTCCTATTCCATGAAGTTGGATTGTCCTCTATCGGATTAATTTTGATTTTGAGGTTGACCTACTACCCTAAAGATTCGCTCTTGACATTCTTCTCTGTTGTAAGAAGATTATGATTTCCCTACAGTGTTGGTCTGGCCTAATATTTTCTTTCCAATGCCAATCACTCGTCAAGTGAATCATTGTTGATGTCGCTCGCCTGATGTTGTCATAAGTTGATAATTAGTAGGCCTCATCTTACCCTTGAGTTTCAATAGCTTTGCTTTGCTCCGTTTGGGGATATGTTGGCATGTATGTGAATAGGATTCTGTCTGTCCCCTCACTTTTTGTTGCCCTGTTCTCTTGACTCATTCTGGAAGTCTATGTCAGCTTATAATCAATTACTCCCACATCTGTGTTTACTTGTTCACGTGGTTTCTATGATGAAGCACCCCCATCTGCAAGGATGATGCAACCTGGTTGCCGTAGTGTCTAGGCAAAGATTACCCCTAGCACGATTTCCATTAGTCTTGTCTACTAGTCCTATATCGATGTTCTTATATTCTGATGGGATTAGTTCATCCCCTTTGCTTTATTGAGTCGAAGCTGTTCATCATGTTATGTCAAAGAAGGCCCTGTTATCACGGGGTTGCTTCCTTGGCAAGAATGCTCTTGTTCCTTTTGATTGAATCTTCATGATTTTCTTAGTTGCCTGTACAATGTATGAATGTTGTGGATGTATGCATGATATACGCGATGTGTCTTTACAGGACGTGTAATGTTAGTTATCTCTCCTATTTATGTATGCATGAACGGGGCATTTCTTCCCTGTAAATGCATATGCCATGCTGGATGTCAATTACATTTACAAACGTAAAAATGGATGCCTTTGTGATGCAAAAGAGTTTAACATGCCATGCCAAATGTGAAATGACCAAGGGGGAGGGGGGGGGGGGGGGGGGGGGGTTGTTGTTTTGGTAAAAAAAAT
>CANYLF011382691.1:0-15553 GCA_948193215.1 Bocquillonia castaneifolia | reverse complement strand
GGTTTTTGTGTTAGCCTTTGAAAACACATTGTAAAGGTTTGGTGTTAGCCTTGTAAACACTAGGTTTGGTGTGAGTCTTGGTAAATACTAGGTTTTGAGTGAGCCTTAGAAAAACTCATTGTATATAAAAGTTTAAGTGTGAGCCAATAAAAACATTTAGGTTTTGATCTTGAACCCGGCAAAAGGATCATTGATAGTGGAAAATCTCAAGTGAAGCTTGAGGAGTGGACGTAAGCAAGAAGTTGACCGAACCACTATAGATCTTGTGTTTGATTCTCTCTTCCCTACTCTCTTTACATTTTCATATTAATTTATGCTTGATTGAATTTAGTCGATTCATTTGCTTGCTTTACTTGTTTGCTTAACTATTTTTTATTTGCTTTTCAATTAGTTTTATCATTATTACTTTTAACTAATTGAATTGCTTCCGCTATTTACTTGAAAATTTTAATCAAGCATTTAAGTTTGTTTTTGTTAAACAACAAATTCACCCCCCCTCTTGGTTGCCATAGGGATTTTAATTGGTACCAGAGCCTAGTGCTCTTCTGAATTACCTTAATTGGTTGAGTTAAAGATAATAGCAACCAAAAGTGAATTTTATAGTTTGAAACCATTTTTTGATGGAAATGATTTTCCTTTTTCAAAGCATCAAATGGAATTTTTCCTTGATAGTGATTTCATTGATTTGTGGGAAGTTGTTGAAAGTGGTTTTTGCATTGATAAACTAAGGAGTGATTGGAATGAAAATGATGTGCAATTATTTTCTTCAAATCTTAGAGCTATGCAAGTTCTGAGAAGTTGTTTGAGTGATGATGTTTACGCTAGAATTGCTTCATGCTCTAATGGTCATGATATATGGAATTCTCTTGATTCCATATATGGCTCTAACAATTGTGATCTAGTTGATGTATGTTTAGTTATTAAAAAAAAATGCTACATATAAACAAGAAGAAAATGAGCCAAACGATGAAAATGCTTATGTGGAAAGCTCTCAATGTTGTTTAACTAATGACAATGCTTGCTTGATGGCTTTTAAGGAAGATGAAGCTCTAACAAGAAGAGGAAGAAGTTTGGAGTACTTAACTTCCTCAAGTTCTAGTGAGCAATACAATGAGGAGAACTTCAACGAGGTAACATCAAACCTTTGTTCCTATAGTGGTGATGATAATGATGATGATGATTGTGATATGCCTTCATATAGTCAATTGCTAAAAGGATACACAACTATGCATAATAAACTTGAAAAAGCCAAAAAGAAAAATATAGTTTTCCAAAATCAAATTGATAGTTTTGAGAAGCAAACTAAAGTTTTGGAAGATGAATTATTTTCTTTGAATTTGTCTCATAACGATCTTCAAAAGGACAAAGATGAATTTGAGAAAAAGTCTCAAAAGCTTGAAAATATTCTCAAAGAAAATGAAACTTTCAAAAGAGAAAATGAATTTCTTAAAAAGGAGAATGATGAGTTAAAATCCTCTTTTTTCAAAGCTTTCAAAAGAAAAAGAAAAAGAAAATTTGGATATTTCATTTGGCTTTCAAAGATGATCATGCATAAGACATGGATCAAGTTGTGATTGTCCATCCACTTCATCATGCACAACTACATTTGCAAAAGCAAAGCATGATAGACGATTATCATTCATTCATAAGCATAAAAATGCTAGAAGATTGCATGCACACACCAAAGTTAAATCTAATTATGCATTCATGCATAGGCCACAATAAAGGCAACAACCTTATAGGTCAATTGCTTCTAAAGGCCAACATTTTCATGATCAAGCTCTTAAGAAACATCATCGGTCGTACAATTGTCATTTGAAACATAACAATAATGTTCTTAGAGCTAAAATTTGCAAAAGGCATAATCTTAGCAACGCATGTACGTTTCATGGTTATTGTGATTATTATCATGCATATGGGCATAAAGCTTACTTTTGTAATTCTAGGAAAAGAGCTTATCATGCATCACCACATAAAAATAGAATAAAAATGTCATTCAATAGATATTGATTTCATTGTGGTGATTATGGTTACTATTGTGCTATGAAACACAAAGGACCTAAAACTAAGTTGGTTTGGGTTCCTAAGGGCACATGTACTAACCATGAAGGACCCAAGCATCTTTGGGTACCAAAAGTGCCAAATTGATTTGTTTTGTAGGAAAATGAATCTACCATCAAGTGGGATTTCAAAGGAAGAGAATTATTTATGCTTGAATGGTGGATGCAAGTAAATGATGCCTTAGTTAAGCAAGAAGGATGTCATTACTTGCAATGGTGTGAAAAAGGAAAGGAACTTCATATGAAAAGGCTAAATGGAGAATCAAATGATATTCATGACTAATTGAGATGATGATGATGAGCCAACCTTTGGTCTCCATGATTCTAGTTGACTCACCTAAAGAGATCTTCTCTATTTCTCATCACTTGTGCTTTTGTGATGAGTTTTGTAGTGATGGTAATTATTGGTAGTGATTATGATTGAAATGAGTCTATGAAAACTATGGTCAAAAATATTTTTCATATTTTAATGAGGATTTATGAAAATAACCTTTCGAAGTGAGGAATTAATTTTGAAATTTGCAAGATAATTTTTTATTCGAAAATTCTTATTTCAAAGGTTAATTTTTAAAGATTTCTAAAATGGACAATAGTACTCTAAAAGAATGAAGTTTTTGGAACCTAAGTATTTTATTTTTAAGGAAATGTTATTTATTCCAAAGTTCATGAGTTTCATGTTTGGTATAAACTTTCTTTAATTAGTTCTTCTTGCAAACAATCACTTTACTTACTTTGAGAAATCATCTAAACCTCATTCTTGTCATTTTTGTGATTCTTGTAATGAGTTTTATAAAGATGATTGTGATTATGTTTTCTATCAAGATGAATTTTTGGCTTGGCCAAACAATTCTTTTCTTAATATTCAAATTAGTTTTGGAAATGATTATTTGAAAATCAAAAATGAGTTTTAATTTTACAAAATAAGTTTATAAAATCAAATTCTTGATTTCTCAAAGTTTTTAAATTATCAATTTTGGTCACTCATCAAGTTCATAATCACTTACCTTTGTACCCACATCTCATCTTTTCATAAGTAATTAGCCATCAAGGTTTAAATTTATTGTCATTATTGTTCGAATTATTATCATGGATTTTATTACCTTGTTAGAGAGATCCATTTAAATTCTATTTCAATGGACACTTTCAATACTAACCCTCAAGGATCCAAGTTTGTTTGAATACCAAAGAGCATATGAGTTTGTTTTTCTTGGAGGTGGCTTGATGTAACAATCGTGGAGATTCAAAGAAAGCCCAAGCCATTCAAATGAAAATTCATAATGAATTTTCAAAGCACAGTTCAAGAAAAAGGAAGAGGCAATGAGACAATTATTGAGGGGGAGCTATTGGCATGAAAAAGTTGGTAAGACAAGCTTCTCTCCAATTGTTATATCCTTTTATGATTGCTTAACACATTATTACTTATTTAAAATGTGATTAAAAATGTGTTGATCATACTTGTGTTGTGAACACGTATAATCTCTTGATGGTCACTATTTTAGGGAGAGTTTCAATCTTTGTTGCTTGATAGCATTATTGTCTTCATAAGGGGAGTTTGAGATATATTCTTGAGTTGATTACTTGATTTATTATCTCATGCATAATGTATTTTCTTTTGAATTTTTTTCATGATGATTGAATGAGATTTTGTTTTTTAATTGCTCTCTTTAATACTTCAATTTTTTATTTCCTTTATCTTTTTTGCTTTGTTTATCCTTTTGCATCCATGAATTAACAAAGGTAGGGAAGTCTCAAGTTCTCTCCTAGTGGAACCTTGGATTGATTTGACAACATTGAGATACACCTTTGTTCAACCTTTTAGACTTTAAATTGAAAACTAAGCATTCTTGGATTATTTTTTAAAAAAAGGGAGGGTTTGTATAAAAGCTTTTCTTCTACCTTTTATGGTTTATCCTATTTATTGCGTCATTGAGTTTATAAAGGAAGGGAATTCCCTGGTTCAACCTGATTGCCCTTGTGGAACATTGGGTAATTGGGATACAACTTTGAACTCATTTTCACTTAAATTGGATATTTAAGCATAATAGGTAAAGTGAGTTTTTCAAAATGGATGTTTACACATTTTCATCCTATTATGCCTTCTTATCTTTTTAAGTTGACAAAGGGGAGGAAATCCTTAGTTGTCCCTGGTTGAACCTTTGTGGAACATTGGGACATTGGGATACGTCTTTTAAAGACTTAAATTGACAATCAAGAACAGTTAAAATTTTTTTATTGTTTATCCTCATGCTTTTACTCTTTCTTCCTTTATGTCTTATCTTATCCATGATGTTCTTTATGAGTACACAAAGGGGGAGAAGTCCTTGGTTGGCCCTAGTTGGACCTTCAGGGTACATTGGGACATTAGGATACAACTTTGAACTCAATTAAGACTTGAATGGAAAACTAAGCATAATTGGCAAGCTTTTAAAAAATGTATAAATTTTTTTTATGTGTTTTTCAATTCAACTACACACTTTTAGCCAAGTTTTTAAAACCTTTTCAATGCTCTTAAGGTTTTTTGGTTGTCAAACTCAAAAAGGGGGAGATTGTTGGCCTTAAGGACATCAAGGTTCTGATAGTGATTTTGATGATAAAAAACATTATGTAATACTAATATAATTGCTATGTGGTTTCATAGGATATGGATGCAATGCAAGCATATAAGAAATGATAATGAAGATGATGAAGAAGTAATGGAAGGTACATGAAGCTTGTGAGAGATGTCTAAAGATTCTAAGATAATGAAGTTCTTAGGATTTTGTATGAAAATGATAATGAGATATGATGAGCCTTTTGGTGAAAGCTAAATTCTTGGATATGTTTAAGTGTAAACCTAACTAAAACTCTTAGGAATTGGTTCGATTAAGCTTGGGAAAGGGTATTAGCTTAGGTGGATATGTTTAAGTGTAAACCTCATTAAAACACTTGGGATTTGGTGAGAGTTTGAGGATAATGAGCTTTGGATAAGATTTGGAGAGTTTGGGAGAAGCTAAGAAAGATTGGAGAATTTAATTTTGAAGAATTGGAAACTAGATAATATTGGGACTGCACTAAGTCTGTTTTTTAAAGTAGCTTTTGACACACCTATAGAGGTGATATAGGGACTCATTATATATGGATAGAAAGCTATGGATGCCTAGTTTTTATATCAAGAAGTGGAATTCCATTTGGAGCATTATTTTGAGTGTTACGATTTTTTAAGTGAATTATGCTCAGAATTGTAAGCATAGGCTATGCAAATGGGTCATCTTTGAAATGGTGACCAATCTTTTATAGATGGAATTTTGACCTAAAATTTTATGGAGTTGTAGTCATGGATGTCTAGTTTCATATTCAGTTTGAATCACATCAAAAGCTTCTGTATGTTGGGAGATATGGTTGTTGGAGTGAAGGTTACTCAAGATTCTTAGCACCTAAATGGCATGATTTTTTAGGCCTTTAATATGGCTTTGTTTTGAGCTGAAGTTTTTATACAATGTGGAGAAAAGCCTAAAGTTTCCAGCAAAAAAAAGAATCAAAGCATTTGGAGTTGTATAACTTAAGATATGACATTTTGAAATTGGACCAACTATCCAGAATCCGCTGGCAGCGGTTTAAAAACTGCCCTAGCGGTCTAAATTCACCCAAACACATGTCTCGGGCAAAAGAAACTGCTACCTGGACCACTAGGAGCGGTTCAACAGCCCCTTTCTTAGTTTTCAAACTCAACCAGCTATTTATAGCTGTTTAGGCTATAAACGGTCACAAAGGGCATTTTGGACATCTTTGGGGCATTTTTGATCCTTCCTTGGCCTATATATACCTCCATACATGTCATATGCAAGAAATAACCTCTCTCATTAAGTCCAAACCCTTCCATATTAAATTTGTAACTTTCTTCTTCTTAAATTCAATTACCTTGGTTGGGTGTGGGTAGTTAAGATCTCATGGAAGCTTTCAATTAGGATTGAAAGCTTTGGGCTTGAGTGACTATTTACCTTTGTACAAGTGTTAAGCTTGTGTGAGCTTGGGGAACACTTGGGTTTTGGGGTTTTTGTGTTAGCCTTTGAAAACACATTGTAAAGGTTTGGTGTTTGCCTTGTAAACACTAGGTTTGGTGTGAGCCTTGGTAAACACTAGGTTTTAAGTGATCCTAAGAAACTCATTGTAAAGGTTTGAGTGTGAGCCAATGAAAACACTTGGGTTTTGATCTTGAACCAGGCAAAAGGATCATTGATAGTGGAAAATATCAAGTGAAGCTTAAGGAGTGGACGTAAGCAAGAAGTTGGCCGAACCACTATAAATCTTGTGTTTGATTCTCTCTTCTATACTCACTTTACATTTTCATATTAATTTATGCTTGATTGAATTTAGTTGATTCATTTGCTTGCTTTACTTGTTTGCTTAAATATCTTTGATGTGATTTTTAATTAGTTTTATCATTATTACTTTTAACTAATTAAATTGCTTCCGCTATTTAATTGAAAATTTTAGTCAAGCATGTAAGTTTGTTTTTGTTAAATAACCAATTCACCCCCCTCTTGGTTGCCATAGGGATTTTAATATATGAGTTCATTTGACTCATCATTGCTTTATTTAACATTGGTACATAAGCCAAAGGAAATGTTTGTTGCACTTGGTAAGAAAAAATAAAATAAAAAAAGAGAGATTTTCAAACTCGGATTGATTCTGTCAAAACAAGTATTAATAACCAAGCTTTCAATTTCCCTGTCTTAAATGAATTCATTTTGATTGTGCCATTTCATATGAATACCGGATTATCAATATAGTTCTTGAACCTATGAGCACTTGAGCCTTTATAAGCACTCATCACTTCTAGCTACTATTTTCTTATTGAGTGCGTTTTGCATAGGAAGTGTTCATTAGAACTTGCCTTGGTATACATTTGAAATCCACATGATTATTGGAAGTATAAAAATGAAGAGAATTCTTAGGATAAACTCTTAGCCTTAAAAGCCTACCCTATTTACCTCTAGGAAGCCAAAGTTGAGCCCTTAACCCTCTTTTTCCTTGAATTTGCCACATTAGCTTGATTAAGCCTATTCTAAAAAAAACTCCTATCCTTTTTCAACCATTGTGTGCGCTAAGTTTTGCAACTTCATTATTATGAAGTAACTTGTGAGGTGATTGCATAATCAGACATTCCTTGGAAAATATTTGTCAAGAGAGAAAATAGGAAAAAAAATGCTTGAAGAGAAAATGAAAGAAAAGAAAGTAAGAGCAATGGGCATCCTTGATATAGCCCATGTTTTCATAATACTCTTGATAAGTAAGTTAAGTTGGATTGCATTTCTTCACAAGTTTAAAATTCTAGGAGTTATAGTGCATTTCCCCTTTTCTTCCTCTAAAATCCTATCTTACCTAAGCCCCATTACAACCAAATGAAAGACCCTCAGATTTGTATTTCTAGTGTATTCAAGTGGAGGACTTATGATTAAAAGAAAATCATATATTTGAACTTCCCTATTCTTTGACTCGAGTGTAAACACTGCCTCCTAAACACCAGAGAATTTTGTGAGAGCCGTAAGAGTGTTTGGATGATTGTATTCATGTTGGAATATGCATGGTAAAATAATTTCCATTTTAATTTTGAAAAGCTTTCTTCATTAAAATTTCCTTTGATTGAATTCCTCTGAAAATGAATTGTTAAAAGGATAAAGATTTATTTTATTTTTTTTTATCAATTTGCTCATCATACGATTAATATCATTGCATTCAAGCTAAGGAAAGAAAACAACATGCAAATAAAGTGAATCAAATATGAGACCAATAAGGGTGCATGCTACATTTGCCCTATCAGTCAGCTCTTGAATAAATGCTCAGGGACAAATCTTTGGCTTATATCATCCAACACAACAGCAAATACTCGGGGGCAAGTTCTTGACTCATACAATCCAACATGGAACTAAAAGAAACTCATGAAGGACGAAATCAACATTCCAGTCAACCTAGCTTGCAAGCTCAAACATGTATGTAATCCCCTCCACCAAGGACGATGATCGGATCATCAGGGCTCAATACAAGATTGAAGAGCAGAACCATACTCACAACTTCACACATTTCATGTAGTATAGATCACAACATATCATGCATCGATAGGACATGGTGTTAGCATAAGAATTTTTACATGCAAAATGCATTAATCTTCATATATATTATATGCAAACAAATGACATGCACTAGATTAAACACAAATATGTTTCATGCATCCATATAGGACATGCATACTTCTATGAGTTCTGGGGGCATTGATGAAACGACTCGAAACCAAAACAACATAATAGGGAAATAAATATATAATAATAGTAATTAATCTTAATTTAAAATTCAAAAGAAATTCCCTCTGAAAAAAATGTTTTTTTTTAAAAAATGGGGTAACAACGATCGTTGTTAACTGAGCAACGATCATTATTAAATGTACAACGATCGTTGTCAAGTGTACAGTGATCGTTGTTAAAAATCACGAAAAATGGCCAAAAGTTCCAGCAAGATACACGAGCTCGTGGGAACCAACAACGAGCTCGTTGTTAAAACAGCAACGATTGTTGTTAGCCTAACAACGATCGTTGTTCAGCTAAAAACCTTGAAACGAAAAAGTTTCCCAAAAATCACAGTTTTAAAACAGAATATTCGACTTTGCCCTGTAAAAACAGACTCAAAATCAACTCTTATACATATCAATATATCCTTACACAATCAAATGATTCATTACACATACTTATCATATATCATTCCTAAAAACCAATTACAAACAAATGTTATTTACAAACCAAATGCACAAAATGCTCATTATCCACTGGCCAACCTGAACTTCTATTACAATGCACGTAAACTTCTATCTTCAACTTGAAAAATTATGCCAAGGGGTGAGCTGGCAACTCAATAAGCATTTAATCAATTAACCAGGAATATATTAAGCCAAAACTACCAAACATATAATCTTCACATACTTCATTCAATAAATATACAACTAAATCAATTTCACCATTTGAACACATTCAAGAACAACCAAGGCAATTCTCAAACAAATTATCATCACAAGCCATCAACCAATCTCAATCATGACAATCATTTCAAATCAAAGTCGGATGACTTAACCTCACATTTCCTCATATTTCATTTCTTTTGCTCATATCATTTCAATTCAACATTTCACAATTATGTGGCCACCGACGAGACTATCCGCCTGGCTCAGTCTCACCATCTCACACATACGGATAGCTATCCGCCCGGCTCAGCTTTCCCGATCACACACTTCCCACATTCCCCAAGAGTCATCCTTTTCCATTCACAAACACAATCACAATTCTCATCACAAATTTTCACAATACTCACCACAACCAATTCACAACTTTTCCAATCAACATCTCATCAAATCACAATTTCAACCACATTCAATCACCATCATAATTCCTCATAATACTCATCACAATTCACAACATTTCTCATTGCAACTAAATCACACCTTTCGTAATTCAATCAATAGCATTACAAAACACAACCTTACCAATCAAACAACATCTATTTCATCTTACAAATGCTCAATTTAGCCAATTAACTTAATTAACAACTTAATCAATTCATAATTGCACAATTCATATAAAAACATAGCAATTTGGCAAACATAACAGTTTCCACTCAATATACACAAGTTTAATCAATTAAATACTTACAAACTTGTAGAACACCATTAGCCTTACTAGCCTTCCTTCTCAATTGGTTGCTTTAGGAACTTCCTAAACACAAATCCATTCAACAAGCAATTCAATATCAATTCTATATCCAACCATACAATTGCTACCCAATATACTCTCCCATATGCTTTAACTACATAATTATGAAGTTCTAATCAAAAACCCCCAAATCCTCTAAAACCCCTACATAATAAACCTTCAATAAACAAACAATAAATCACCTCAATTATCTTTTAAGCCTCAATTACTCTATTTGCTATTTATAATCTCCCATCTTTTCTTCTTTTCTCCAATCAAAAGCTTCAAATCTCCATTAATGGAGGTTTTGTATAGGAAACGTAAGAATATAAGAAGGGAGGAAGAAGAAGAAGTGGAGTGTAGGATTGTAGAGATTCTCCACTATCTTTATTTAATAATATTATTATGATTATTATTATTATTATTGAATTAATTAAGAGTATGCCATCTTGCACTCTCTCCAATTGACACTTGTCACTTTCTTTCTTTTTTATTCATAGTAAGACACTTGTCCTCCACCCTCCATCCTCCTACAATTGCCACATATCACCAAACTTCCTTCACCATAGAAACCTCAAATAATATTCTACTACCCAATTAATCATTAACTCTTATTTCTATTACAAATAGCTCCCTCAACTTATCTTATAATCTAGTCCATCAACTAATCCAACTCCTACAAACCTATTTTCACACAATGGATCCTACCACATATTATGCCATGTATTACACACAATTATGTTTCCAAGGATAAACTTAGTGAAATGATTTAATATACTTAAATGCATAATTAGTCCATAATTAATTATGGCCGTTACACAATGCCACTCTTCCAAGTGGAGTTGGGCCAAATGCTACTCAAGAGACTGGCGTTGGTCCCAACACCACAAGGAAGACTTGCGGTGGGCCTCCAACACCAATCAGTCATTTTCAGTAGTAAAAAGCCCGTTTTCGGGCTGTTTCATTCTGGAATGGCCCATATGAGTCGTACACGCATCCCAAAGCTCTATAGGCCTATATTTATCCAAAAAAACCTTTGATTTAGGCTCAAGTCATTGAATTCTGGTAGGAAATTGATTGTGGTAACCCTAGCTTAAGTTTTAAGCTAAATCGGCTATAAATACCGGTTTAAAACTAGGTTTTAGGGGGAGACTGCCAGTGCATACAAATTTTAGGGTTTAGTCATCTATACTAACACTCTAAAATTCATTCATAAGCTAAAAACACTTTACTAATATTGTTCTTTCGCATTATAAGCAAAAAAAAGGCTTTTGAAAGCTTGTATCTTTTTCATTCAAAGGTGGTTTTGAAGATTTCTAATCAATCCAAAGAGGTAACCAGCAGCTTCTAATCAATAAAAAGCAATCAAAAAGTCACTCAAACAAGATCTGAGGGTTATCAAGTGCTTCTAGGTGATTTCTTTAAAGGTAAGTTACTTGTTCCTTTGTTTTTTTTCGTATTGTTTCTTTGCTTGTTTCATCTTTTGCCTGTCATAAACATATTGAAAGTGGTGTAATGTTGCTGTAATATATTGCTTCACATGTTTAAATAATGATTTTGCATGTTGCTTTTGTTTAAATGTCATTATATGCCATGTTCATGCTTAATAATTGATAAAAATTATTTCTTTTGCATGTTTGTGTGTTTACATGTTCAGATCTGTAATTTTTGGTGTTGTTAGCATATCTTCCATGCATAAAAATCCATTCTTTTCATGTTTTATTATGTAAAAATTATTTCTTTTGCATAAAGCTTGTTTCTTTTACATAAAAATCTCTTCTTTTGAGTTTTAAGGCATAAAATTTGCATTTTTTTTGTTTTGTTATGCAAAATTATTTTCTTCACATGTTTTGGTATGTCATATTTCAAATCTAAATCATTCAATGACATGAATCTGTTTTAAATGTATAGAGTTTGTTTCTTTTGCATAAAAGTTATGTTTTTAAGTTTTAATACATAAAAAGGTTGCATCTTTTTGTGTTCTAACATATAAAGATGCGATCCTTGCATGTTTCAATGAATAAAGCTTGTTTCTTTGCATTATAAGATCTAAAATCATTTTATTTTACATTTTATACATAAAGTTTATGTCTTTTGCATGTATTATGTGTAAAGATTGAATCTTTTGATGTTTTGTATGTAAAGTTTGAATCTTTATTGTGTTTTATGCATCTCATGTTTATATCTAGGTTGTTTAGCCATGTTTCATGCATTTTCATGTATTTTGATGCTTGTTTTATGAGTTTTCATCTCTGTATGTACGTTTCCTAGGCTTGGTAAACCCGAAAACCCTATTTTCTATCAAATAGTGCATGCTGCATATTGTCTGGCAACCAACGCCATAAGCAGGAGTGTCGTTGGGCCTCAATGCCTGTAGGTGAGTGGTGTTGGGCCCAAACGCTAGTCCCCTGAGTTGCGTTGGGTCCTTTTGTTACTCTTCGGTGCTGTTTCTCGAAGATCGATTGTGTACAGTAGTTTTCACGTGGAATGTAGCGATAAGGTAAGCTTCTGAACCATCTTTGGTAATTATTTAGATGTTGTTATGCACAAAATTGGTTAATAATATCTTTTATGTAATTATTTTAGGCCTAAAATGGTAGAAATCCTAGGTTGTGTTGTTATGTTGGTTGTTCTATGCTTAAATCACCTTTTTCATGTTAATTAACCTTAATAATGGTGGGTGATCCTTAAAATTAACCCTTGTTTATTATTAGAAACTCACTATTGCATATATATATGTAAAAAGGTAGGTTATAATTGTTGTATGCTTTTTATTACTCGTTAGAGGGAATGAATGTTGGCATAATACTAAGAGTGTTGGGTAAGAATCACGCTCAGGAATCAATAGGTCCGATCCTTGAATCTCTAGGGTCAATGCATCCTTCATATTCTTAAGAGGAATTGGGATGCACACCTTGTAAGACATTCCTGATGCCAGTTAGGGTAGCGACTACCACTTCAGCCTCGCAGCTAAACATATAGTGCCACAGTTGCTAGTCATGGGTCAGGCTCTGAGGTAAAACCTCCTTGTCTGCAACTATCTTAAAGGAATACATGGCACTTGCGGTTGCACTATCAATCAGAAGATCAATATGAGGTAAGGGGAAATCATCCTTTGATGATGCTTTGTTCAAATCCCTGTAGTCTACACATATTCTGTCCCTTCCATCCTTCTTGGCAATTGAAACTATGTTGGCTAACCATTCTGGGTAAGTGAGAACTTCCAAGAATCTAGCCTTGATCTGCTTTTCAACTTCCTCTTAATTAGCTTGGCCCATTCTGGTATGTGTCTTTGAAGCCTCTGCTTAACTGGCTTTTTGATTGGATCTATGAGGATATGATGTTCGATGATCGTCCTGTCAATGCCTGGCATGTCATCACTGGTCCATGAAAATACACCTTTTCTTTTATTTAATATTTTTTTCAAATTTTCTCTCTCATTAGTAGTAATATCAGATGCAAGAGTTATTTCCTTTGGTTGTTCTTTTATGCCAATATTAATAGAATGTGTTTGCACAGAATTAATGTAAAAAAATGCTTATGGTATGATCTATGCAATGCATAGTGCCATCAAGTAACATCACACAAGTAAGCAAAATTTGTGTTCATATCATTGGCCTTAGAAAGAAAATTGATAAAGACAAGGGCTTTTGTTATATTATTAAAACTGATCAAAACACATGAAAGTAAAAATTTCAGTAACGATAGTAATGAAAGAAAGCTTCCTAAATCTACTACCTATCTAGCCCTTGGTCCTGGGTGACACTTCAAACTTCCATATCTTCAGATTGCCTCTCACCATACTCCTTTTCCCTCTGTTCTTCCATAAACTTGATCAATGTAGGCATCTCATTAAGGTGATGTTGAATTAGGTATTCCCTTATCCACCGATTCTCATCTTCTGTGAATGTTATCCTTCCTAGATTCCCTAGAGATGGCTGAACCTCATCTATCATAGTCCATTTATCAGTAAAACCTTACATTCATTCTCCCACATCAACAATGATTCCTTTCTGCACCAGCTTTTAAAATTCATGGACAAAGCAGATACATTCCTCTAAATAATGCCCATTGCAGCGGTGATACTGACAATAAGGGGTATCCATATCGGGTAAAGGTCCAATGTGCTTTCCCAGGTGAAGCAATCCCTTAGTAATCATCTTATCAAATAGATCTTGGGCTAAACCTCGCACACTCCCTTGAAGAAGTCAAACTTTGGAATGGCTTTCTTCTTAGGGGTACTTGGCCTATAAAATTTTCCTGACTCCCTCTCCTCTAATCCATCCCTGGCGATAGTGGTATGCAGGGTTTCTTTCAATAAACCATAGTGGTCAGCATTGTGTCCTAAACAAACATAATATCTACAATATTTCTAAGTGTTGGGCCCCCATTGTGGTGTTCTTACAGCAGGGCCTCCTATCTTTGGCATAATAAGCCTCTTTTAATACACATAATTAAAATTCTCCGACAATGATTTAAAAAGGTCGATGACAGGAGTAGTTTGTGGCACTGGTGGAACTACTCTGCCCGTCTTTGGTAGGAAATGCTCCCTAAAGGCTGCCGACAGGAGCTCCATGTGACTTTTGATTCTTAATGACAATGTCTGATACCATACCATAACCGCCCCCTCCAAAGTTAATGGAAATGCTCTGACTATTTAGGCAGGTGATAAAAGTATTGCTCATAGCATGATGTCAACTTGCATGAGGTGAAGCCTTGGGTCGATTGAGCCATCATATTTCCCCATCATGGGCATTTCAAAATCCAAAGTTAGTGGTTTCCCAGGCAATGGTTCAACCAACATGTTTCCCCATTATCTTTCTTCTTGCACAGCCTTTCGAACCTCAGTTTGGATCAGATTTTGGACTGCGTGGAAGTACATATCATTCATGGGATCTTAGGAGGATTCATGCTTTTGCAAAATAAAAGGTTAGCATGCTATAACATGTATGTGTGCAGGGATGCATGTATGCGTGTATGCATGAATGCAAGCAACACATAGGGACACAAGTAGCAAACGTTAGTCAAACACATATACTACCAAGTGGTAGACCTTCCAACCTTATTTCTCCCACACATGCATTCAATTGGTAAGTCAACATTCCTAAGAATTGGTTTGGGTTGTTATACCAACAGGGGATGCTATTGCCGACGTAGCATGCACGTTTGCACATAAAGGAAGCTCTTAACATACAAACCAGACAATAAGTCATTATTATGACCTTAACCCATGTCTTTGTCTTAACAAACTCCCTTAATGTTCCCCTTGTTCAAGGGCCATTTTATAGTCAGTCGAGTACAATTAGACTGACACACCAACATCCCTTTCTTAAAGGTAGTAGTCAAAGTCATTCTTCTTAATTCTAAATGACCCTATGCTGTAAGGTTGCACTGGTTAGGTATAATTTGACTAGTGCTTCCTCCATAGGCGACAATTAGGCATTGAGTTAAAACATTAACACTAGACTCAGGCATTATAACAGCTTCATAGCATCACATAACAAAGCAATTATTTGGTAAGTCCTGAAGGAAGTTGCTACGGTCATTACATGGCTTCGGTCAGGTTCAACTAAAAGAAGGTTCCTATTGAAGGTGAATTCCCATTAACCATCTCCCTCTTTCAAAAAAGGTTCTGGCAATGGTAGGACATTCAGCTCAGAATTTCCCATTAACTATCACTCATTAACCATAACAAAGATGGTAAGCAATAGTAGGACAATTCCATCTATGAGTGGTAGTCATTGATTTTGCCTCCTATGAAGAACTCTTGTAAATCATAGG
>CANYLF011382410.1:0-11166 GCA_948193215.1 Bocquillonia castaneifolia | reverse complement strand
AACCATAGTTCATTGATTTAATTAATCACATGTTTTAGCTCAAACTGATCAATTTTGGTTCAATTTTCAGTCTAAATGGTTTTTTCTCGGTCCTAATTTTTAAAATAACTAGTTTTTATCATATCAAAAAAATAACTAGTTTTTAAAATAACTTTACTTTATGAGCAATCAATATTAAATAATTTTAATCATTTCCATTCTACTTATACAAAGTAAAAAAAATTCATTATAGACTTTATGGTAAAGGAAATAATAATAATTTAGAGAGTTTTGTATTAAAAAAATATTATTTTGTTAACCTAGATATTTATTCAAAATTATTAGCTTAATTGGGTAAATTGGACCCTAATTTTGATGTTAACATTAATCTGAGTCAATACCATTGTCTAACTATTTAAAATTTTTCAAGAATGTTGTTGCTTAATTTTAGTAGGCAACGCATGAAAGTGCAACGATTGTTACTTAAGGGAATTTAAGTAGCAGAAAAGCTAAATTTCCAAGGATAAGCAACGACCTAACAATGACCCAACAACAATCGTTGTAAGTCTCACAACAATCGTTGGGGAAGTTTACAATGATTGTTGCTTATGGACTAATAATGGACAGAGATGCCATATTTTCATGGATTCACAACGAGCATGCAACTGTCGTAGGAGACACATTGATCATTGCCTATTTTTAATGATCGTTGGTATTCATCCAAGGCACGGACAAAAGGGAGCATCACAACAATTGTGCCATTTGCAACAACCATTCCTTAAGTCACAACGATTGTTGCTTGCGACAATAATCATTGTGTGCTGGTTACAACATTAAATTCAGCTCAGTAGAAGAAAAAGAAAAATGGGGCAAACAACTATCTTTGCATTTATTACACTCTTAATGGTCTTCAGAGTATTATATAGTATAAAAGCAAGTCTTAAACTCATCTTAGAGGTAATCAACATTCTTGTAGTTAATTCTCTGCAATTGAAACCTCAATTTGTGCTTTAAGCACGATATGTTTCAATTTTCTATGTATTACAGATTGTTGAGCCTTATGTTGCTCATTGTAATTTCTGAAAATCTACTCTAAGGTTTGAGTGAGATTTTAGGAATTGATTTGTGAAAGGTTTAAGTGTTATCCTCAATCAAAACACTTGGGTTCAAGGGTTTCTAGAGAGAAAAACACTTAGGATTAGGTTTTTGGGTAAGTCTAGGTTAAAACTCAATTATATTTGGTTTAGTGTGATCCATAAATACTTGTAATTGTGAATTGTGATAGTGGAACACCCAATTGGAGATTAGGGAGTAAACGTAAGGATTCGTTAATATCCAGAACCACTATAATTCTTGGTGTCCTTGAATTTATTGCTTTTATTTTTTTCATTTGGTGAATGGTGATTAAGCTTCCAAATTTTAATTAGTCAACCAATTAACCCCCCTCTTGGTTGCCAAGGGATTTCAAAATATTTTTTGAAATCTCTTGGCAACCAAGAGTGTAACATCCTAAAAAAATAATGATATATATAATAAAAATAATAAAAAATAATATATATATATATATATATATATATATAATAAAAAAATAATATGAGTTGGTGGATTTTTATATATTATTACAAAAAAATTTTACAATTTAGTCCGTATGTATTTGAAAGAAAATTTTTTTATAAAGGTTAAGTTGTAATTTATAAAATATTTAAGGATTAAAATAGTAATTAGTTATTATTATTATTATTATTATTATTATTATTATTATTATTATTATGAAAGAAGAGGAGAGGATGACATTTGCCTTTCTACCTCATTCTTATCTTTAAAAAAAAAACTCTCTCAAATTTCTAACTCTCATAACTTTCACATATGGAGCTTGAATCAAATGATTCTAGTTTCTATGAATTCATGGCCTCTCAACTTTCATTTTAAGATGTACTCTTGATACGGTTTTACCGGATAGAATTTACAGATCTGAGGTAAGAAATTCTAAACAGATTTTCTCATTTTTTGTTAAATCCGTTTATTATTTTATATCCATTTATTATTTTATAAAACTGATTATATATTTGTGATTTATAGCTTGAGAGGAGTCCGATGGTATTTTCAGAATTTAATTCTGACACCATTAGTACTAGTGACTTGGCAGGCCCCATAGGTACTATTCATGATACTGTGCATGGTACTATAGCAGAGTACTATTCATGATACTATTCATCGACAAAATATGCTAGACTCAATTTTTCATGCTGATCTCAATGGTGTAATTGAAATATAAAGATTAGATGCCGTTAATCTCTAAAAGCCTTTTATATAATTTTAGCAGTGTTTTTAAATAAATAATTTGAATAATTGTGTCGCAAAAATTAGTAAAAATTATATTGAACATTAATCCATATAGGTTTTGGATAAAGAGCATCAGGATTGGATGGATGAAATACAATTGCTAGTCAAATGAGGAAATAAGTTATTTTTATGTGTGTGAGGGTACCCCGGTTGTACCCCTGGATTATTGAGTTTTGCGTGCTAAATATTGACATGTATTTGTTGTGTGATATATATATATAATAATAGGTGAATTTAATTAACATGGTATATTAAGTGGGTAATTAATTAATTAATAAAATTTGCGCATATAAAATAGATAACTTAATTAGTTGAATTATGAATTGTGGATTGATGTGGAATTGGTTGACAATTATAAATTGTGAATTGGATGAAAATTTTTATGTTCTTTAAGTTAATATGCTTTTGGTTGAATGAGTTAATATTTGGAAGTTGATTTTGTTTGGATGGTGAATTTGATGTGATATTGATTGAGTTTATGAATTGGTTATGATTGTGTTGTGCCATGTTGAAATGGGTTTGGATTGGCTCAGGAAAAAATGGGTTGTGTGATTCAGGTAAGCTGAACTAGTGGGATAGCTACCTGTCGAGGGATGGCAAGATCTAGCCGGTGGGATGGTCTCGTCGGTGGCCACCTATTTATATTTGTGGAATAATGAGAAAATGATTTGGTGAGAATGAGTCATCAGCCCAGACTTGTGATTGATTTTATGAATTTTTGGTAATTCTTGTGTAAATGGTTGACTTTTCATTATGATATGGTATTGATATTATGAGATGAAATTATTGTTTGGTTGGTTTGTTTGTATTTAGATTGGTAGTGAGTTTAATTTGATTCTCTGAATGATTGATTAGAAATTGGTAACTCAAAAGATGAGATTGAATTATGATTACTCCTAGAAAAGTGAAGAGGGAAAAAAAATGATTTATGATTGGACAACAAGAGGTTGTTCCAAATGAAAAATATGTTATGGGGTTACCTTTCCTTTAACCTCTCTTTTAGATAATTTAACTAATTATCAAAGTTGATCATGATGTGTTGTAACGTGAGTTGGTTGTGTTGTAATTTATGAAAAAGAAATTGTGAGATAAATTTTTCAATTCGTGAATCTGTGAAATAGTAAGAAGTTGAAAGAATTGAGAAGACAGTGTTTGAATGAGACCTTAATTGGTTGAGAATAAAAAAATTATGAATTGATTGGAATTATGAAATCATGGAAAAGTATTTATGATATGGAATTGTTTATTGGGTTGAAAAATTTAGAATTTGTGAATTTAAAATTATTTGTGAATTAAATATGTGTGCTGTTGATATTTTACTATATTTTAATTATGATAGTATGATGGTTATAGTATAATATGAATATTAAAAGTGTCACGCTTGATATGCTATGTTGTAAATTATTATGCTAAGTGTATTTATATATTGTCATAAATTAATATTAACTAGCATATTATGCTAGTAAATAAGGAAGTCTTAGAAAAAAACTTCAGATATTGAGTTAATTATATTTATATATATGCTTATTTTTCTCATTGAGTATCAAGCTAATAATTTTCCTTAATAATCCAGTGTTGTAGGAAAATCAAATAGAGAGGGAATGCTAATTTGGTAGAGCTCCATGTGGCTAAACTCCAGCGATCTTAGGCAAAAGCATTTTCTTATAATTAATAGTACTTAAATTTTATTTAATAAAGAGTAAAAATAAGATAGAGATTAGTATAATAATATTTATATGAAAATCTATTATATGATTAAGTAAATATTTTTAGAGAGAATATACTAAGTATACGTATAAAAGGTTTAAAAGGCGAGGAGTTACAAAGAGGGGTGAATTGGTTGACTAATTAAAATTTGGAAACTTAATCACCAAATGAAAATTTAAAGCAATTTGCAAAGGATAACAAGATTTATAGTAATTCGGGATATTAACTAATCCCTACGTCCATTCTCCAATCTCCAATTGGGTGTTTCACTAATCCTATCAAACAAATAACAAGTGTTTAAGGTTCACACTAAATCAATACAATTGAGCTTTCAATGAGGTAATTCAAAACCCTAACCAAGCCAAGCGTTTTAATCGAGGCTAACACTTAAACCTTTCACAAACAAATTCCTAAAATCTCACTTAAACCCTACATTATATTTATAGAAATTACAAAGAGCAATTTAATACTCAATAATCAACAATACAAAGACCATTAAAAAATGTTTGTTTAAATCTCAAATTGAGATGTACTATAACATCTTAAAATAATAATAATAATAATAAAATAAATAATATATATAAAAAAATAATAATAGTATATAATACAAAACATATGTTGGAGAATTTATATGGAGAATTTGTATGTATATATATTATTGCAAAAGAAAAGTTTTACAATTTAATCTGAATGTATTTGTAAGAAAAAATTTCTATAAAGGTTAAGTTGTAATTTTATAAAATATCTAGGGATTAAAATGGTAATTTTACTATTTGGTTAATATATATGTATGTGTGTATGTGGGTTGAGTGTCAATTGATATTGATGATGATGATGATGATGATAATAATAATAATAATAATAAAAACTCTCTCAAATTTCTAACTCTCATAACTTTCACATATGGAGTTAGAATCAAGTGATCTGGTTTCTATGGATTCGTGGCCTCTCAACCTTCATTTTAAGATGTATCTTGATAGGGTTTTTACTAAGTAAAATTTACATATCTGAGGTAAGAAATTCTAAACATATTTTCTCATTTTCTATTAAATCCGTTTATTATTTTATAAAATTGATTATATATTTGTGATCTAGAGCTTGAGAGGAGTCCGATGGTGTTTTCAGAATTTAATTCTGACATCATTATTACTGGTGACTTGGCGGGCCCTATGCGGGCCCCACAAGTGGACCCCAGTGTGGACCCACACCACAGGCATGCCCCACCTGTGGGCACGGTACTGTTCACATACGGTACTGTTCATATATACGGTACTGTTCATTTGACCAGATATGTTATTGGACTCAATTTTCGTGCTGATTTCAATTGTGCAATTGAAATTTACAAATTATTTCCCAGTAAACTTTAAAAGCCTTTTTATATAATTTTAGCGGTGTTTTTAAATAAATAATTTAAATAACAATTGTGTCCTATATTAGTAAAAATTATGTTAAACATTTATTCGTATAGGTTTTGGATAAAGAGCATCGGAATTGGAGGAATGTAATATAATTGCTAATCAGGTGAGGAAATAAGTTGTTTTCTATGTGTGAGGGTACCCTGTTTGTACCCCTGAATTATTGATTTTTGCATGTTGAATGTTAATGTGAATTTGTTGTGTGATATATATATATATATATATATGGGTGAATTTAATTATTATGGAATATAAAGTAAATATTTAAATGATTAATTAAATTTGTGTATATTGAGTAGAAATAATCTTATGACTAGACGATGAGATATAGATGGATGA
This sequence comes from Bocquillonia castaneifolia, assembly GCA_948193215.1. Taxonomy (NCBI): domain Eukaryota; kingdom Viridiplantae; phylum Streptophyta; class Magnoliopsida; order Malpighiales; family Euphorbiaceae; genus Bocquillonia; species Bocquillonia castaneifolia. The sequence goes on along the minus strand of CANYLF011382410.1, from coordinate 5,383 downwards.
TACTTGAATGAGTTGAGACTGATTGATATAAGAGATTATTAATGAGCAAATGAGTAAATTGTGATCGATTAATTTGTTAAGGAATATTTTAGTATAAGATGAATTTTATTTGATTGGCTTGTTGTGTATGACTTGGTAATGGGTTTGATTGTCTAAATGATTGGTTAGAAACTGGTAACCTAGAAGATAAGATGGAAAATGAATGGTTTATGATTGGGCAACAAGAGGTTGTTCTAAATGAAAAGATAAGAAATTGAAAAAGATGTAATCGGGTTACCTTTTCTTTAACATTTCTTTTAGATAATTTAAATAATTGTCAAAATTGATTATGAGGTGTGGTGATGTGGAATTGGTTGACTTGTAAATTGTGAATTGGACGAAAATTTTTTGTTCTTAAAGTTAATATGTTTTTGGCGAAATGAATTTATATTTGGGAAGTTGATTTTCTTTAGATGGCAAACTGATATGATATTTATTGAATTGAGTTTATGAATTGGTTGTGGTTGTATTGTTCCTCACATAGATGTGAAATTTATGAAAAGGTGGCTGTGTGCAATAAAGCGTATGATAGTGAAAGAAAACCAGTGAAGTGGGAAAGCTGAGCCGAACATGATAGCTACCCACGATTATTGTGAGATAGTGAGACTGAGCCGAGCAGGATAGCCTCACTAGGTGGCTACCATGAAAAATGAAATGAAATGTTAGGATTGGAAAGGAAATTGTAAAGATATGTTACATTTCTTATAAATGGATCATTTATGAGTGGTGATTGATGATTGATTGACAATGTGTTATTGTTGAATTGTGAATTTATGAAGTGATTGCGATTGTTAAATGTTAGTTTGAAGGTTATATTGTGATATAACTTTTAAGAATGTCATGCTTGATATGCTGTATTATAAAATTGTTTGATAGGTTGAGTGTTTTTATATATATTCTGACAAATCATTATAAAGTGGCACATTATGCAGTAAATGAGAAAGTCTTAGAAAAAAAACTTCAAATATTAAGTTAAATCTATTTTTATATATATGCTTATTTTTCTCACTGAGTATCAAGCTTATTATTTTCCTCAATAATCTAGTCTTACAGGAAAAATCAAATAGGAAGAGAAGGCTAGATTTGGTAGAGCTTCATGTGGCTAGACTCCAGTGATCTTAGGGAAAAGTATTTTGTTATTATTAATATTATTTTAAATTTTATTTATTAAAGAGTAATAATCAAATAAATTTTATTATAATATTTTTATATAAAAGTTTATTATATGATTAAGTAAATATTTTTAGTGAAGATATATACTAAGTATACATATAAATGGTTTAAAAAGGTGAGGCGTTACAAATCCAGTAGCACATTCATTAGCTTTAAAGGTGGCATCACAACAAATTGTAATCCAGCTAGGAGAGAATAAGCTTTTTGTAATGACATTTTGAGTAGAATGAGGATCTCTAGTACGCATAGAATGAAGCACTGAAGCTACATAATAATCAAAAGATAATTTAACAGCATAATTAACAATTTTAATAGGGTCAGGAGGTCTATTATTGAAAACACATTCATTCCTCGCCTTCCATATGGCCCACAGTAAATAAGGAATTAAAATCCCCTGAGAATTCACTTGCATATTATTCTGCCATAAGCCCTTCCAATTAATAACAGATGAAGAGGATGGTTTAGAAATAAGAGGAGTTCCAATAGCACTATGATTCAAATGATATGTATATTTTGACAGAGAAAACTCATTTCTTATTAAATTTCCAAACCCTCTGATCTGGAATATCAGGAGAAGCAATAAACAATTTTTTTATTTCAGATATTTCCTTATCAATAAACAAATCAGCAAGAGAGTTAAGATTCCACCTATCCAAAGAGTTATTAAAAAGTTGACTCACCATCAAGGGCGTATTAGAAGGTTTTAAAGATACAATTCTAGAACTAGGAAAATTGGGCACCCAAGGGTCTTCCCATATATTAATACTTCTCCCATTTCCTAGACGCCAAAAACTACCTTCCTTAACAAAAGGGATAACTTGACGGAAACTCCTCCAACACTTAAAAGCATTCTTTGGGCAGGAAGCTTGCAAAATTGAGCATGAATAAAAGTATTTGGCCTTAAGAATTCTAGCATAAAGTTTATCAGGATTCATCATTAATCTCCAAACTTGTTTTGCTAACAAAGCCTGATTATCCTGCGAAAACTCAACCCTCCTTGAGACTTTAATAAACAAGCCTTCTCCCACGAAACTAATGACAAACCTTTCCTATCCCCATCCTGAGACCACCAAACCCTTGACATAAAGGAATCTATGAAAGCAGCTACATATTTTGGAAAAAGAAAAACGTACATGCTATAAAACAAGAATGGATGCTAGAACAGACTTTACCATAATTTCCCTACCTGTATAAGAAGCCATTTTAATTTCCAACCCTGATCCCTTCCCCTTAGTCTGTCCACTATATATTGAAAACTTTGCCCCTGCCCTTTATGCCACAAAACTAGAAGGCCTAAATATTTATCATTAGATGCCATTAACTCCATTCCTAAAAATATGAGGATTTGATCTTTCAAACCTGAAGGTGTACCTGGGGAAAATAACACCTTTGACTTATGAAAATTAATAGATTGACCAGTAGCAGCACAGTAAGCATTAAGGATAGACATAAGTTTAGACATCTCTGAAGAAGATGCTTTACTAAAAATAAAAGTGTCATCAGCATATAACAAATGATTAATCCTTTCACAATGTTTAGAAATTTTAAAACCATACAAGGATTTTTCCACCAAAGCCTGATTTAACATATGAGATAAAATAGCAAACACCAAAATAAAAAGGTAGGGAGACAGAGGATCTCATTGTCTCAAACCTCTAGAAGGTTTAAAACTTGGATAAGGTTTACCATTAATAATGACGGAATAAGAAACTGTTGTAACACACTGCATAATAAGATTAACATTCAAAGTAGAAATACCAAAGGTAGATAAACAGGTAGATAAAAAATTCTAATCCACCTGATCATAGGCCTTATTCATATCAAGTTTTAAGGCAAGAAAATGATTAGACTTTTCTATAATTTTTTGATAAGGAGTGAAAAGCTTTTTGAGCAATAATAATATTATTTTAGATCAACCTCTCAGACACAAAAGCATATTGGTTTTCATGGATTAGTTTTGACAAAAATTTCTTAAGCTTGAGGACCAAAATCTTTGAAATTATTTTATACACAAAGTTACATAGACTTATAAGCCAAAATTATGAAATAGTTTCTGGCATAGGAACTTTGGGGACGAGGACAATATTTGTTCTATTAAATTAAGACAACATAAAGCCTGATTCAAAAAATCTAATTACAACATTACATACAACTCCTCCAATCACATTCTAAAATTTATGAAAAAAGATACCCTAGAATCCATCTGGACCAGGGGCCTTATAAGCACCAAGGCTAAAAACAGCATGTTTTATTTCATCATGCAAAAGTACAACAGATAAGCAGGCATTATCTTCATCAGAAACTAAAGGTTGAATAAAAGAGAGAACATACCTAAAATTGGCTTCGCAAAAAATGCATTCTGGAAATGATCTGAAATCAGCTGAATGATTGAATCTTCATATTCTATCTAAGAGCCCCCAACTTTCAACTTTAGAATCTAATTGCGCTGTCGTCTTTGGATTGAAGATAAGTGAAAAAAATTTGTGTTCCTATCACCAAATTGAAGTCAATTAACTCTGAATATTTGGTACTAGAATTCTTCTTCCATCCTCCATAAGATTCTAAGCTCATCTAGAATCTTTTACTCATTCCTTTTATTATCCTCACTCAAAGGTCGGGTATATAAATGCTCAAGTTGAGATTGCAATTGTTGAATTTTTAGAGAAGTATTGCCCACCTCCTCTTTATCCCACTGAATTAGCAACTTCTTGCAATTTTCAAGCTTTCTTGCCAAAACAAAAGCATAAGACCCCGAAGAACTTGATCTCCAGGCCTGTTGAATATTTTGTGGGCATCAGTCCCTTAATAACCATTTGGATTCAAATTTGAAGATTCTCCTAAACTTCAATGACCATTTTTTAAGCAGTAAAACCGGGGGCCTATGATTCGAACCCAGTAAATTTTCATGTAAAGCTTGAGCAGCTGGAAACATTAATGTCCAATGAGCATTAGCAACCACTCAATCTAACCTCTTCCATATTTGATTATCCCCAGATTCACGGTTCCACTATGTAAACTGTGGACCATGAAAACCAATATCTAACAAGCCCCCAGAATTCAACCAATCTTTAAACTGGCCAACTAATCTCTGAATCTCCCCATTTCTCCTCTCCATTTAGAACAACATTAAAATCTCCAAAGCAGACCCTAGATTCATTATCAGCTGGTTTGACTCTAGAAATATCTTCCAAAATTCTCTGACGATGTTCTCTAACTGGGTGACCATACACAGCAGTAGCCAAAAATAATTGCTTATCAATACCCTCCTAAGCAAAATGAATAAAATTTACAAAGTACTTCAAAATTTGGACATGAACATCCTCTGTCCACAAAAGAGCTAAACCACCACTTAATCCCACAGGTTCAACAAAAAAAGCATTATGAAAACCTAATCTATACTGAAGATTTCTAATATATACATATTTTTGCTTTGTTTCCATTAAGAAGACTAGATGGGGCCTCTGTTTAGATATGAGCCCTTTAATTCACATACATGGTATTTACTAGACTCTACTTTTACACTTTTTGAAAAGAAAGATATGTTAAAGACATTTACCAATAGGCGGGAGTGGGCTTTGCCACACATCAAGATCTTGAATTCAATTCCAAACTTGGTTATTTTTCAAATAGGTCTCAAATGAGGCACATCAGTATACTCATAAAAAATAAGTGTGAAAGTCATCACCTGCGGTTACAAAAATACTAACATTAACAATATTAATAGTTCTGACTCCATAAAGGAAGTCCAACAATAGCACAACTGTTAAAAAAAATTATGTTAAAAACATTTTCTTAAGTTAACTAAAATAAATGAAAGGAGTATTTCATTAATCCTAAATCTAATGGAAGTGGAATCTATCTTCCTGTCATTAAAATAGTAATTTTTTTCTATGTGATAATTTTGATTGAATATTACCATGCTGCAGTTGAATAACAATCAAAAGATGTATAAATTTTACCTATTTAAAGTTTATAGTTTATCAATCTCTTTGTAATAGCAATTAATAAAACCTCTAGCTTCTAATATTACTCTTATTTTCTCTAAATAATATTAATATTAAAATTTTATTGTAAACCAAAATATCAATACTCTTTAACTTTCCATTATTTTTTTACAGGTTTTAGCTTCCCACTGTTATAATTTTGTAACAACTCAAAATAAATAAAAAAA
>CANYLF011382088.1:0-10204 GCA_948193215.1 Bocquillonia castaneifolia | reverse complement strand
TGAGAATTTGTTGATTAATTTGGTAACTTGTAAAGATCGATGCAAAGGTTTGAGCGGTATTGAGATGTTATGAAATTATGGTTTGATAGTTATATATATTCGGTTTATATAATTGACTTTGAGAGTCTTGTTATATATATGTGTGTGTGTGTGTGTGTATGTATATATTGAGGTTAGAATTAGTAATTATTTATTTACTGAGTTGCCAGCTCACCCCTTGGCATTATTTTTCAGGTGTTGAAAGCTTATCGATACAGAAAGTTCAAGTGCATCTGCAGGAGAAGATTAAGGTTGGCCAGTGGATCATCAGTTTGTTTGTGCGTTAGTTTTGCATTTTGTATTATATGTTTGTAGTTTGTTTTGGATTGAGAGTCTAGAAGTATAATTTTATGTATTTATGAAAATTCATATTGAGAATACATGTTTTGGTTTTGTTTTTAATATATCGAAAAGCTTGTTATATGTTTATATTGTTTTTGAGCCTGTCAGAGATTTTTTTTGTTTTTGAGCCTGTCAGAGATTTTTTTTTACGAAGAAAAGTCAAAAATACTATTTTTAAACTGTGATTTTTATTCAAAAATTTTGTTTGGGTAATTTTTGGTTAACAACGATCGTTGCACTGTTCACAACGATCATTGCTGTTTTAACAACGAGCTCGTTGTTGGTTCTCACGAGCTCGTGTATCTTGCTGGATCTTTTAGCCATTTTCGTGCTTTTCACAACGATCACTGTGCATTTAACAACGATCGTTGTACAATTGACAACAATCGTTTCTTACTTAACAACGATCATTGTTACCCTATTTTTTTTAAAAAAAATATTTTTGGAAGGGCGTTTTAATTTTAATTTTAATTTAAGATTATTTACTATTATTATGTGTTTAAATCCTTACTATAATGTATTTATTTTGGGTGGAGTCTGTCTCTCATTTCCAGTCCCTAGGCTTATTCCATGTCAGCATCAACAAGCTAATGAATGAACAAGCTTAGTCCAGGTGATCCAGCTCGAAAGCTCAAGCATGTGTACAATCCCCTCCACCAAGGATGGTGATCAGACTACCAGTACGCAGAAGATTGAGGAGCAAAACCATACTCACAACTTCATACATTTCATGAAGCATAGGTCACAACATATCATGCACTTATAGGACAGAGTGCTAGCATAAGAATTTGTGCATACGACATGCAACGTGCATTAGCTTTCATATCTGTTACATGCAAGCATATGACATGCACTAGCCTAAGAATAAATAGGTTTCATGCATCCATGCAAAACATGCATACATCTACCAGGTGAAATACCAAATTCATGACAAAAGTGCATGAACGATGCCATCATATACGAAGTCATCGGAAACCACACTCGGGGGCAAGCAAGTCCAAGATAAGTGAAGTCCAATTGGGGGCAAATTTCAGAAGAGCATCAAAAATTACAGACAGTTACAATTAGTATTCCAGAATTTGACAGAGGAAAGCTCTAGAATAGAAGCAAAAGCCTTTAGAAGTTCTTGAAAAAGAAAATTCAGAAATATATTGGCTTCAAAATCAAAAGAAGAAAGCTTAGAGCTCCCTAATGCAAGTCAAATAAGATGATTCCCCAATTCAAAAAATTTTCTAAAAGAAGCAGACATTAAATGACAAAACCATTCCCTAGTGAAGATTATCACAATTCCCCCAAGTAAGACGTATTTTTAGATGATCTCCAAGAGGAATGGACATCAAATGGTGACATTATTCCTAGGAGAATACCATGAAAGATCCAAATATAAGAAGGAGACTCAACATAATCAAAATATAAGCAGCTGAGGTAAGTGCCTAAACTCTATCTCTTTTAAAATAACTTTTCCTTGCCAAACGCCGATAAGGCTAAACGCATTTTCTGCTGAAGGCCGATAGTGGTGGATGTATTTCCTGCTGAAGGGTGATAGTGCCGGATGCATTCCCTACTGAAGGCTGATAGTGCCTGATTCTTTTCTAGCAGAAGGCTGATAGTGCCGGATGCTTTCGTTGTTGAAAGGCCGATAGTGCCTAATACTTTCCTAGCAGAAGGCCGATAGTACCAGATGCTTTCCTTGTTGAAGGCCGATAGTGCCTGATACTTTTCTGGTAGAAGGCCGATAGTGCCAGATGCTTTCCTTGTTGAAGGCCAATATTGCTTAATACTTTTCTAGCTGAAGGCCGATAGTGCCGGATGTTATTCCCTACTGAAGGCTAATAGTGCTGGATGTTTATTTTATTGAAGACCTACAGTGCTAAAGGATGATAATGCAAGAAGTAAACCTTGTTCCAAATTTTGGGAACTTTATTTGGAACAAAACCCTGATAGCCGAGTTAGGGAAATCCCCGTGGAGTTCTACTAAGACAGCCAAGGTTCAAGGTAAGCTTCACACTCCAATGATGAGGTACGCATTTCTCTTCCCAAAAATTATATGGTTAGTGCTTTGTCGTCATTTTTCAAATTATTGTTTAATACTTCAAACCTCCGAAAAAGCAGGGGCAAACTGTAGACACCTAATTTTTGGATGCAGAAATGGCGATGCGGCTCAGAGGCCCAATGATGATAGCATATGCTTTAATTAGCATGATTCGGATGATGTTGGCTTCTTGCTAATCACCAATAGCTTTTGAAAATGTTTTGAAGCTTGAAAAACTCGTTTTGAGTCAAAACTAGCTTGTTTTAAACCTAATCGTGCAAAATTCAGACGGTTTTGGCCATAACTTCTTGTGTGAGTCTTAAAATGGCCTAAAACATATGTCATTATAGATTGGGCTATTCTGCACATTTTTGTCTCTAATATGATTTTTCAAATTCAGACGTTTCGGGCCTCAAACGGGCCTTGGAAGTGTTAAACACCCTCCAAGGGCTTCCAACGCCACTTGGAGTGGCATTGACACTCCCCAACGCCACTTGAAGTAGCGTGGGCATCCTTGGGCTATCAAAAATATGGATTTTGATCATTTTTCAAATGCCAAATGATTGGATAAGGCTAAGCTTCGTTCCAGATCAGTTTTTAAGCCCAAGATAAGATAGAAAGCGATGAGTATCATCTATTTATCATTATCTATCATTACCTTTCATTTATCTTTGCTCTTAAGAGGATTTTTTTTATCAAATAATCATTATCTAAAATGAGTTTTATCTCTTATCCATGGAAGAATTTATCTACAGCAGCTAAGTTAAATGGGTTTAACTCTCCTAATGACTAGGAATAGGGTCAGATTCGAATGGATAATCCCCAAGAATGGGTAACCTCCAATTTGAATTTAATAGGAGAAAAGAATCGATGAGATAAGGCTCATCTTCTTATCATTTTCTACCTATAAAAGGCAATGGCTTCCCCTTGAGAAGGGGATGGTTAGCTAAAGGCTAAAAAATTCATTTTAGAACTCACACACACACATAGAATTGGAATTGATGATTGGGTTTTTAAAGCTAAAATCAATTCACTAAACAAAAGGTTTTGGACTTAGAAAGCTTAGGTTTTCCTTTGCATTGGATTTTTGGGTCTTCTTAACAAGAACACAGCCTGCCCACTTTGGTTTCTTAGTCGTTAGCAACAACGAAGCTTGTTCTACATCATTTGACGATCCCTGAGGGTACTCAAGACTATTCCAGAGAGTTTCCAAGTATGTTTATTGTATTTTATTTTCTATTTTGGTCATTCATGGCATGATTTCTTGTGTATAACATGTTTTGGTGATTTTAAATGATTATTTGCATGATTTATGGCATGATTTAAATGCTTAAATGATTTAAAATGATGTTAATATGTTTTGTATGTGGGTTTTAAGTTACTAATATGTTTTTGCAGTATCAAGAACGTTCTGGGTAAGATCTAAATTGATTTGGTGTTGAAATGAAAATTTTGCGATTATTTATGTGATTTTAATGCCTTAAAATTTCATTTTTGAGTGTAAATGTGTGTTAGAATGTGTTTTGATGCATGTTAACATGTTATGGGGTTAATATAAATGTTTTTAGGCATAGAACATTAGATTTGGCGTTCAAATCATTTGTATATTGCATTTTATTGCATTTTCCATGATTTTCTGCATTTTCTTTGGATCTGTGCTTGGCCTGGTGTTGGGGCCAGTTGAACTGGTGTTATCCTAGTTGAAGTGACGTTGGTAAGCCTGTAACGCCACTCTACACTGGCATTGGTGAGTCATACTGGCGTTGGGGTCTTCTTTTGACTAAAAAATGTTGTTTCACGTGGAATTAAGTGACGATGTAAGTTCCTAAACCTTCTTGGGTAATTGTAGTATGTTTTTGTGCATTAAAAATGACTAATAATGTTCATTTGGTAATGAATAGCCTTAAATAAGTTAGAAACATAGGTTGTGTTATTTGTTGCTAATATGTGTTTTAATCACCTTTTGCATGTAATTTGATTTTTAATTAGATTTCGTAAATATTGTGAAATGAATCTTGTTTGTTAATAATAGAAACTGAATTTTTATAAATGCATTATGCATGTAAAATATAGGACTTTCTTTATTTTATTGCTTTGATATAATTGCCATGGAGGAAATGAAGGTTAGAATAATTCTAGAAATGGCTAGTAAGAATCACGCCCTAAGAATGCAGTAGTCTGATCACAGAATCTCTGAGGTCAATGTGTCTTTGCATTCTTAAGGGAATCGAGACGTACACCATGTAAGATATTCTTAATGCCGGTTCAGGTTGTGACTCACTATTAGCTTCCTTATGCTAAACGCGCGGTGCCGCAGTCATCAATCAGGCTGGGACTACTGAGGAAACCCATCTTTGTCTACAACCAGCCTTTGAAATCAATCATAAGAAAGACCCTCATGCTAGAGAAACCATGGAAGATAGAACTGATGCTAAAGAGGACTTGGTAACTGATCAGTTAAAGAAGACTAAAGCAAATGCAAGCATCTGGGATCTGTTAGTCTACTCCAACTCGCACAGGAAAGCAGTGGTAGATGCTCTACCACGTATCCAAGTTCCAGAAGATGTCACTTCTGAAAATATGGTCGGGTTAATGATGGAGAAGAGGCCTAGAGAAATCACATTTACAGATGATGACTTGCCCCTGGAAGGTCGAGACCATAACAAAGCCTTTTACATTGCTGCTGAAGAGAATGGGAAGAGCACCTCTTGTGTCATGGTAGATGATGGATCTACTATCAATGTCTACCCTACAAAGCTCCTTCCTGAGCTAGGAATCTCAGATTTAGACCTAAGGACTCCTTACCTGGTTATTCGAGCTTACGATGATTCTAAAAGGAACGTTGAGGGAATATTCATGACCAAGGTCAAAGTTGGCCTCATCGAATCCATAGTAGATATCACTGTCCTGGACATTCCTATGACTTTTGTTGTGTTGCTTGGAAGGCCTTGGTTCCAATTCTTAGGAGGAGGCCCACCTACTTTACATCAAAAGATCAAGTTCCCACACGAAGGAGGCATCTTGATAATCCATTCAGAACCAACCCAATCTATCGCTGTGCTCAGAGCTGCTCCGAAAGGAGAATTTTCCCCTATAGGTTTCCAATTCATGGAAATCCATGAGGATTGGACCAGTCCACAAGTTTACCTGATACTGTAAAAGATGAACTACTTTCCAGCGCTCGGGTTAGGAAAGAATCAACAGGGGGTAACTACACTTCCGACTTCAAAACCTAGACTACTCGTAAAAGGTTAGGATTTAAGGGAGATTATTGGAAGAAGTCCAATAAGAATGGCTTGACTATGACAAAAGGGAGTCTGTACCACTACTTTGTTCTATAAGACAAGATTGGGGGCAAGAACGACAAGTGCACTATTGTGAATCCTGCTTAGATTATTAAGGAATTGATCACCGATAATCTAATCTCTAGAATGAATACGTTGGCTATTGAAAAGAACAAGAAAGATGACAAAGCTGCCCCAACTAAAGATTGTGCTAAAACTGATGACTCTGATCTAGACACCTTTATTGCTAATGTTCTTTTAGATACTTTTTATTCTGTGGATGTAATAACTCCCGACCTTTTTGAGGATAAGGATGCCTTTATTTCTAAGGTCAATGATATAACTTTCGACTTTGCTTATTTGTGTGATGCCTTTCCTAACGGGACTATGCATTTCATCGATCATACCATGAGAATGTTTAATATTAATTTTGTTCAAACAAATGCATACAACTTAGGTACAAAAGTAAAGCCACAAGAAGTATTGGTTGCATCCGATGTAACCCCTGAAGAGAGAGATTTAAGCAAATCCTCAAGAAAAGAGAAGTGGTATTTGCTTGGACTTATGACGACATGCCGGGAGTTGATAGAAGGATAGCAGAACACTTCATCCCCACTTATCCAACCATGAAGCCAGTTAAACAAAAGCTTAGAAGGCTACGACTAGAATTGGCGTAATTAATCAAGGAAGAAATAGAGAAAAGGTTTCTATAAGTGGTTGAATATCTAGAATGGCTAGCTAATATAGTACAAGTTATGAAGAAAGATGGAAGGGTCAGAATGTGTGTTGACTTCAGAGATTTGAACAAAGCATCCCAAAAGATGACTTTCCTTTGCCATACATTGATGTTCTCATCGACAGTACAATGACTAGTACTATGTATTCTTTCATGGATAGATTCTCCGGGTACAACCAGATAAAGATGGCCCTCATAGACAAGATGAAAATGGCTCATCACATAATACAAAGTCTTTTGCTATAAAGTGATGCCTTTCGGTCTTAAAAATGCGGGGACAACATACCAGAGGCTGGCTAGCACACTATTTAATGACATGATGCATATGGAAGTAGAAGTCTATGTAGATGACATGATGGTTAAATTGCTAACCCGAGAATAATATTTTGAAGCCCTGGACAAATTCCTGGAACGCGCTGCTAGATATAACCTGAGGTTGAACCCCAAGAAGTGTGTATTCAGAGTTACAAAAGGGAAATTGCTAGGGCACCTGATCAGCCAAAAAGGAATCAAGGTGGATCCCAATAAGGTTAAAGCCATATAAGAGATGCCGGCGCCTAAGACTAAGAAGGAGGTTAGAGGATTTTTAGGCAAGATCCAATATGTTAGCAGATTCGTCTCTAAATTGACTATGATTTGTGACCCTATCTTCAACTTACTAAGAAAGAATGAGCCCAACGAATGGAACCCTCGATGTCAAGAAGTGTTTGAGAAAATAAAGCAATACCTATCTAAACCTCCAGTTCTTCACCCACCTCGAGTTGGAAGGCCATTAATTTTGTACTTAGAGCTAGAAGATGAGGCTATTGGGGTGATGATGGCACAATCAAACGAAGATGGGGTGGAACATGCAATTTACTATCTCAGCAAGAAGTTGCTACCTTATGAGGCTAAGTATGATCTTGTTCAGGAAGCATGCTTGGCAGTGATCTAGGCAACATGAAAGCTTCGACATTACTTTCAATCTTACTAGGTAGAAGTGGTAGCAAAAATTGACCCACTGCGACATCTATATGAAGCCCCTGTACTGATTGGCAAGCTAGCAAAGTGGCTAGTATTGTTAACCGAGTTCGACATTTAATATGTCACGAAGAAAATGATCAATGGGAGAGCAGTGGTTGAATTCTTAGCTCTAAACCCTAAAGAGTCATCTGAGCAGATTGAATTTGAATTTTCAGATGAAGGACTGAATGAAATAAAGTTACAAGGATAGGTCCTATACTTTGATGGAGCAGTAATTCATAAAGGAGCGGGAATCGGAGTGCTGCTCATAAGACCCACTGGAGAACGAATTCCAATTGCAAAGAAGCTGGAGTTCCCGGTCACAAATAACATGGCTAAATATGAAACATGCATATTCGGGCTAGATTCGGCTAGCTCAGCAGGAGCCCGTGAGATCTCTATCTGCAGAGATTCCAAATTGATTGTTAGTCAACCATCGGATGAGTGGGAAGTCGGAGATGAGAAGCTGAAGCCCTATGCGAAATATTTATTAAAAGTCAAAAGCCGTTTTCAGAAATGTAAGCTGTTTCACCTACCTAGGGAAGAAAATCAAATGGCTGACGCCTTGGCCACCCTAGCCTCGGGTGGGAAAATCCAGAGTGCATAAAGGAAAAGCCCCTAGTAATGCTAAAATCTCGACGCCCTTGCTATGAAAAAGGAGGAGCAATATGCCTGATAGGACAACATGAGAAGCCATGGTTCTATGACATTTGGAGATACATTGAAGATCAAAAATACCTGGAAGAATCAACAAGCAAGCAACGCTTCGCCCTCAGGCTTCAGTCACGAAACTATAGATTTTGTAAGGGAATACTTTATAGGAGATCACCCTTCGGGACACTTCTTAGGTGTGTCACATAAGAAGAAGCTGAAGAGATAATGAATGAAGTTCATGTCCAAACTTATGAGCCCAACATGAGCAGACCCGTCCTTGCGATAAAAATATAGAGGCAAGGGTATTACTGGGATACCATTACTAGGATGTCATGACTGTCAAATGTACGGGGATCAAATACACGTCCCGCCATCCGAATTATACAGCCTGGTATCTCCGTGGCCTTTCTCAGCATGGGGAATTGACATCATGGGACCTATTAAACTGATAACATCCAATGGCCACGAATACATCATTGTAGCAGTTGAATATTTCACAAGATATGTGGAAGTTACTAACAAGACCATCAAGAAGATACTGGCTAAAATGGTCACAACCTATAAAGACTGGTCGGAACAGTTACCATATGCAATAATGGGGTACAACACCATTATCAAAAGCGCAACAGGACAGACATCGTTTTCACTGAAATATGGAGGAGAAGCAGTACTATCAGTCAAAATGCAGTGTAAGTCTTTACGAGTGGCTCTTAAAGCTCAATTACCCGAGGCAGAATGGGCAGAGAAAAGATACAGGTAGTTGTTATCCTTGGAAAAAAAGTAGGAAGAAAGCTCTCTATAGCATGCAATTGTATCAGAAGAGGTTCGCACGGGCATTCAACAAAGGTGTTAAACCTCAGAATATCAAGGAAGGCGATTGGGTGTTATTGCAAGCTAGGTCAATTCCCTTCGACCCATGGGGCAAGTTCAAGCCGGCCTGGGAAGTCCCATACATCGTAGTGAAGATCTTACCTAAAGCCGCAGTCAAAATCTCTGACCTGGACGATAATGAATTCACTCAACCGGTCAACATGGATAGGCTGAAGAAGTACTACCTGTGAGAGCGTTTATATCCTGCTGAACTTGGATATTCAGGCAAAAGTTAGGGAATGAGAGAAAATATCCAACTATAAAACCTACGAAGGATAGTTGGTAACATGGGGCATATCTGACGCAATCGATGCCTCACGCTTTTGTAACTAAGTAGTTTTGCATTAAATAAAACAATATTTTTATTAAACATCATTTTATTCATGGTACGATGAAATTAAACATTTACATTAAAGGAAATTACATCTTAAAGCACAAATAAAGGATGGATCTGAGACCTTCTAACGCCTATTATAGACACTGAATTTTTGAATACTAGATCCTTAAGGCTAAGTTTAAAACTTTAGGTGAATTATCTATTTCGGGGTCTTATCTTATACGAATTAAGTGGCAAAGAATACCCCCTAAACACTAAAGATTCGACCGGATCATCAAAGGTCCTGCTGAACCATTAAGCAGCCCATGCTAAAGCCCAAAAGCCTAAGAGAAGAAACAGCCCAAGACCCATCAAGTAAAGGTCCGGCCGGACCTTTGCCATTCATTCGGCTGGATCTTTGCCCTAGGCTCGTAGGGGTAATCATGATTATTCACTACAAAACAGTGATTTGATAATACGATAGTAGGCTTACGTGCTCCTACTGCATTATAGTATAAAAACCTCGCATCAACACCTTGTAAGAGAAGAGGCACCAGTTACCACTTGCACACACAGACTACTTCGGCATTAAGCAAAGAAATCCTTCAACGGAAGGAAAAGGAGAGAAGAGGAAGTGCAACTTCATCATCTCCGGTTCTCCGATCAATTACCAAAACGGTAAGTTCTTAAGAATATAATGATTATAAGGATCATTCTAGCATCTATACATCATAAAACAAGGGTTTGGTTGTATCTTTCCATTAACACTTCTATGTTTTTAGTTTCTGTAACTTTATATATTCATATATAACTAAGCTCCTATTGTTTCTCTCCACATGCATGGATTCCTGAGATCAAGATGATGAGTTAGAGATAAACATGATGTAGCCACGGAGCCTAACGAGTTAGAGATAAACATGATGTAGCCA
>CANYLF011381358.1:0-11242 GCA_948193215.1 Bocquillonia castaneifolia | reverse complement strand
TGCAAGCTTCAATTGATGGATTGATCAGATAAATGCAGAACTTTAGAGCTCAATTGGCCCACTACTTCGGTAACATAAACATTCATCTTTCATCATCATCCTCACCACATGACATTTGATCTTTCTTACTTATTATGCATGTTAACAAACATTTTTTTTTTTACTTTCTTTTCATTTTGGATGAATGTAATAACTTTGTGATGATGCACTTATTTTCATTTGCTTTCTGGGACTTAGATTTAATGCTTTGACATGCTAGGTACCCTTATCCAATATGTGAGTAATTCTGACACATTTTGTGGACCCTTAGCTCCACAACTCATGTATGGATTTAATGCTCTTAATTGTGAATATGATTAGCTCTAATTCTCATGAAATTGCTTTAAATGAATGCCTATGAAATGTATGCTTCATAAATTGTGCCTAATATGCCCCATTTGAAGGTACTTTATGATAATTTAGCCAATGAGGACATTGCCACATTTAAGTTTGGGGGAGTAAGTTACCTCTATTGCTTTTTGATTTTCATGCCTCCAAATTTAGGAAAATTTGCATTTTAAACTTCTCAATACCACTTTTTGTAACTGTGTCTATATGTGTGTGTGTGTGTGTGTACACTTTCTACTCTATTGATCCTTGCATCCATGCTACTTTGGCCCTATTTAGGAACACAATTGTCCTCCGGGCCGAGCCAGTTCCTATCCATCTAAGGAAAAGAAAGCTAAGATAAGCCACTTAAAACTTCAATTTGTTTTAAACTAACAAGTTTTGTTTGTTCTGTTACCCACACTGGAGTAAGCTTGTTAAGATAGGAATGATGATCATGAAGAGAAGAGTAATGAATGGTCATACGGTGAAGACCCATCATCTGAGAAGGGGAAAGACTCCGTGGTTATGAAGGGGAACAAAATGACAGGATCAACCCCATCTCAATGGTCCAAACCTGCAAAATAAAGGACCAGTCAGAACAAACAATCAATAAAGAAGATAGGAAGCAGAGGAATAAGAAAGCATGAATAACTCACATGTGTGGAATGCCAGAAGCCACAAAACTTCATCCCGCCCTATGAGAATTTATCCATACAGAGGTACAAAAAAGAAAGACCTAGATATCCCTGGTCGTACCTACCCATCTAATCAAAGTCTAAGAGGATAAGGATGAAATGCAGAGCAACGGTACTTTTAGTATCACAAAAGAGTGTGCTGCCAAGCAAGTACAAGATGAAAGAATAGGCCATCTAGTCGAATCTCCATTCAAACTCTGGTCTGTAACTCATAAGATGTTTGCTAACACCTCCACATAGAGCTTCCTCCGGCTCTTCCGGTCAAGAACTACACCAAGCATGGACATGATGTACTCATTTTGGACCTGGGGAGGCACAGAATAGATCCCTCTATCAAAGAATATTTGCTCACCAACACAAGCCAATCTAGTAATGGCAGAGAAAGAATCAAGAGACAAAGTATACTCTCCGCATAGTAACTGGAAAGTATGAGAGGTGTCGTAGAAAAGCGATCGCAATTAGGAGTCAATTGCTCATCCATATGCTCGGGAAGGGTAGAAAGCAAAGGTCTTAATCTAGTATGATGACCCAAGGACTGAACCTCGAAAGGTAGTCTCATCCAAACACGATGAATCTTAGCAAAGCTCCCGTTAAATGAGAACAAAGGTGCATCAGCCAAGAAGGTAAGTACATGTACGTTTCCTAACTCAATCATCTAATTTGCATCATTTTTTTTACTAACTCGATGGCCAAAAGCTCTAAATCATGCATAAACATATCATATAATGTACATATGGATGTATTTTTTTCATTCAAATCATGTAAACATGCATAAATCATCAGAATAGTGCCAAAATCATTATGGGAGGCAGGCTAGTGGCCAACGCCATAACCCATAGTGGCATCAGTCACTAGTAGTGGCATTAGCCACCATTTTTTATGTAGCTTGTAGATTTTTGACAAATTTCACAATACCTAGTGAAGACCCAATCAAATTGAGGAGTTTCGGCACTTACTCTATCTTCAACCGAGTAAGAAATATGGAATTTAGCATTGGAGAGTGGTAAAATTAATCCATCCCATGGTATTCCTCCATATTTCACTTTGTAAGCCTCATCCCACATTGAGAAAAGGCTGATCTCGTTCCACCGAGGCGCTAGGGACAGATCATCGACCATAATGCTTATTGTTTCACTTGATTTGGAGTTAAAATGAAGAAAATATGAAGAAAACAAAAAAACAAAGTAAAAACAAATGTGAATAGTGAGCAACATAGCTGTTGCCCACCACTTTAATGCTAAAGTGGCAAATTGCCACTTTGGTCCCTGAAGTTAATTTTCAAATAAGGATAAAAGTTTTGATGCAAATAGGCCCAAAATCAAAAATTAAGGCTAGGAATGGCCAATCGGAGTCCAACTGGGGGTTAATCTCCAAAGATTATCAGTAATTACAGACAACTACGGTTGGAATTACAAAGGTTGATAGAGAAAACCATAGAAAATTCCAAAAAATCCAAGAAAAATCTAAACACTATCCGAACCCTGTTTCAAACTCACAAAGCATTTGAAACAAACCCTGGCGTATGGATTAATATTTCTATGTCTGAACCAGACCTAATTCGCTTCAAACTCTATAAGTATTTGAAGCAAACACTAATCAAACCTAATTTTAAACTCTAAAAGTATTTAAAATAAGTTAGATCAAACCTTGTCTTAAACTCTAAAAGCATTTGGAACAAGATTCTGGTATCCGAACTAGAAAAGTCAATCATCAAAGAGAAGAGCCTAAACAGCCGAAGTCTTAAGTGAAGCGTCAATTCTAGTATCCAGGCTAGAAAATAAAACATCCTTATGGAGTGGACTCTAGGCAGCTAAGGTCCTAGATAAAGCTTCATTCATCAAGTAGAGCCAAGGTAGCCAAGATATAAGGTAAAGCTTCAATTCTAGTATCTGAGCTAGAGGAAAAAAAATTAATTCCTTATGGAGTAGAGTCTAGGCAGCCGAGGCCCTAGATAAAGCTTCATCCATGAAGTAAAGCCTAAGCAACCGAGTTCTTAGGTAAAGTTTCAATTCTGGTATCTGAGTTAGAAGGACAAATGTTCCCAAGGAAGTCAAACCAAGGCAGCTGAGGTTGGAGTTACGACTTTAGTCACAACAAACCTTGGTATCCGAGCCAGGAGAATTAGGAAAAAAAATTCCCCAATGAAGTCATTTCCTTTCAAATTTTTGGCAACAACCAAGCCAAAATTCCCCAGTGGAGTTACTCTCTTCAGCAACAAACAACTTATCTCCAAGTGGAGATATGACTTCCCCGAAGCTCAAATCCCCAGTGGAGGCAAATTCAATTTCCTAGTAGAGTTAATGAAAGAACTAAGCCTCAGGTGCAAACATCCCTAGTGGAGCAAACTCTACACCAAATCCCCAATAGAATCCTAACACACATTCAAATCCTCATGTAGTTAAACCCAGACAACCGAGGTCGAAGGTATAGCTTCATATACCGATGTCGAGGTATGCATTTCTTTTTCAAAAATTTTGTGTTTTTAGCTTTGTCGTCATATTTCATATTATTGGATAATACTAGAAACTTTCGACAAAGTGGGGGCAAATCGTTAACACCTAACATTTAGATGCAGGAATGAGGAAGCAGCTCAAAGCCTCAATGATGATATCCATGCTTGAAAAGAATGTGATTGAATTAATTTTGTTCTCTCTAGATCATGACAAATGATTTTAAAATGGTTTTAAAGCTTGAAAATGCATTTTAAAGTCAGAAAATTGGTTTTAACCTAAAACCGTGCAATCTATAGACGGTTTTTATCATAACTTTTTCTATGAGTGGAAGAATGGCCTGAAACTACCATAAATCGTAAATTGGCTCATTCTGCACATTTTTGTCTCTAATAAGCTTTTTCAAAATTGGACATTTAGGGCCTTAAATGGCACCCACGGCATTTTAGGCCCTAAACGCCACTGTCCATAATGGTGTTTGGCACCACGTTGAGACCCAACGCCACTATACACAGTGGCGTTGGTTCCTAAACTTCACCATGTCATATGTTTTATTCCTTCACGGCATATATTCATATTTCCATCATATATCCTATTCATCCATAACTTCACCCTGTCATATGTTGTATCATTCCCTTTTAACATGTTATCATATCATATATTCCATCTCATCCCCAATAAGTCCAGTCACCCTTTCACTAGTGAGTCTAATCACTCTTCCTGAATGAGTCAAGTCACCCTTTCACTAGTGAGTCTAGTCACCCTTCCTCAGTGAGTCCAGTCGCCTTTTCTTTAGTGAGCCCAGTCTCCCTTTCTTTAATGAGCCCAATCATCCTTTCCCCAATAAGTCCAATAAACATTTCCCTAGTTTTCATTTTCCAGTCACCCATCAGTCATTTTCATGACTATCCAGTTATATCCAACACATTTGTTGTCATATCTATTTTCAATCCTTCCCTCTTTCTTGGCTAGCGGTCACCCGACGCATACCATTTTTGGGCTAACGGTGCTTGTCACCCGACGCATACCCTTTTGGGCTAACGGTGCTTGTCACACAACATATACCATTTTTGGCTAATGGTGCTTGTCACCCAATGTAATACCCGTAAATTCCATTTTAATTAATATCTAATTTGGGAATTAATTAATTAAGCTTTAATCTTTAAAAAATTCAAAATGGTAGTTACGGATGTCCGTTTAAGCTAAAATTTTGGTTGAATGTGTTAAATATATTCCCAAACTCATGGTTAAAATTTGAGGAAAAGCTGAGTTAAGGATAAATTTTAATTGAAGAAAATGACTAAACTGAAAAGTAAAAAACTTAGTTCTATATACCTAAACCTATCTGCCAGGACCTATTTTGAGAGAAAAGTTTGTAAGAAAACATCTATAACAGTCCCTAGAGTTCTCTCAAATTACTACAATAATACCCTTCACCTTTCCGTTCACAGGTGACGTTTCAGGCCATCTCAGTCGGTGAGCCATATACTAACAAAAAGCTCTCATCAAGAACATATCCATACCCTTTTCCCCACAAACCACTACCAATATCGGGTGTTCTCACCTTTGGAAGCTTTGACGTCACCGGCCTCCATAGAAACACCACCTACGGTGGTTGTTGGCTGTAATTGAGCCTAGATTCGTAACCAGCAACCTCAAAAACCTCTAGAGATGTTGGACCGCGACGGTGACAAGGTGGTTTAGGTGGTCATCGGAGCTTCGTTTGGTTTCGGTACCGATGAGCTTGGAAGCTTCGATCCCAGCGATTTGCTGGGTGCTTCAGCGCGTGGAGGACAGCTTTGGTTTGCTAGGTTGAACGCACATATTTTGGCAAGCTTCCCAGCCCTTCAAGCCGCCATCCATGGCGGCGGTTGAGTCCCACACACTGCCAAGGGTGGTGGCAGTGGGGCCCGGTTTGAAAATTAATAAAAATATTTTTAAAAATTAGAGAAAAATATTTTGAGTAACTTTAATAAAGGACGAATAGGCATATGATGTTTAGATTTTGAATTAAAAATCCCTGAAGTAATTTGTCGACTTTTGGAATTCCTCGAACTACGTGCTACGCATCTAATTTAATTGTTTGGATGTTTTATATATTATAAGAATGCTATATATGTTATAATTAACTCGAATTGGATTTGATTTGGGTGAATCTAATAATCGGATTAATTAATTGGATAATAGGACTATTTTGATCGTGTAACTGAATATTGGATTCTCGGACTGTTGAGGATAGTTTGGACTTTAAATAAGTATATTTTATAGATATAAAATGGTGCGATAAGTTCAACAAATAAATAAATACAAATGATGTTGGTTAGTGCTGTAACTGTTATGTTTGGTAAGTCCGGGTAAATTGGTAGGCCCAGCAATTGGTTGTGATTATAGAAGTGTCATTTTTTTCCAGGATGGGGTCCACTTCTGTGGAGAGATGTCCATTTTACAGAGGAGGTTCTACCAAATTTTCAATAGGATTTTCTTGTAAAACGTGATATCGAATTAAACAGATTAAGTTATATATAATGCGTGTATAGTTATAGGTTGATGTTATATTTTTCAATCATTAAATAGTAATCCAGAATCAATTAGGAATTATGTTACGTCTTTAATCTAAATTATATTCTTTTATATTCTGTAGAAAGTAACCGAGCCAGAGAGAGGCAGTAGCTCCGGGGCATAGGGAGGCACTCGTTCTTGCTGTGAGTTAATTGCATATTTATGATTTGCACGTAGAATTGCATTCATTTCATTTCATTAATATTATTATCATATTCATTTAATATAAATATGTGAATTATTATTGTTTAGCATACATTCATATTTTACTTATAAATATAAATATACTTAGATATTATATACTAATCATGCATAGTATACACATGTATATTATGATGCTATTTATGTTGCAATATGATTGTGATGTGTTGAATGGAGGATGGTTATGGGATGAGCTACCTGGTAAGTGTCACCAGGTTGTGTGCACACAGGAGTCAGGTATGTATTCTTATGATGATGATAAGGACGGGGCTTGCTATGTGTAGTGCTCGGGTGCCGATCCTCGATTTTTTATTTGGTTGTTATAACTGTGGCTTGCTCGGTGTAGTCCTCTGGTGCCAAGTTATAGCAATGTCTGGGCCTTGCTCGATGTAGTGCTCGAGTACCAAATGAATAATGGATTAAGAGAAATGTTAGTGGATTAAGAGAGCCGGTATGGCTACGGGGTAGAGGGTTATTAGGTGTTCTACCTCGATCCTCCTTCCTGTTTGTTTAGTTGTTGCATTGCACGTGTATGTTTGCATGTGTATATATATATATATCTGTGTGTGTGTGTGTGTGTGTGTGTGTGTGTGTGATGCTTGTGTTTAGGTTGCATTTCATAAATATGCTATTAATTCACTCAATAGGTCTGATTCCCCTCAAGTTATTTTTCAGGATTCTTTTCAGACTTCTATCAGATCTCTATGCCGGACTTCTTCTTCTCCGACAAAATTTGTGCAGGTTTCCTGCTTAATCACTCGGATGTATTCTTATTATTCTAGAAGCTGCAGTAATAGCTTGTTTTATTAGCATGTTATACTATGGTTATGTCAGACATGTATTTTGGTATGATTATGAGGATATTGCTTATGGATGTTTAGTGTTGTGTTGTGGATGATTTTAGCCCTATAAGGCCACAGTTGGATATCTCAGATTTATTATGATTATATGACTTTGTTATTATGGATTATATATGTTGCTTATTGGTAGATCGATGTTCGTTCCTGTGACACTAGAATATATAATTCTGGTATGTTATGTTTAGTTATATGTTTTACAGGTGTTAAACTAGCCATGGGTCCCGGTAGCATATAGCTTTCCCGTTCCCTGGCGCCGGTCACGTAACCCAGGTTTGGGTCATGACAAAGTTAGTATCAGAGCTTTTGGTTTTATTTTATGCATATTTTATTTCCTTATAGTGTCAGAGTCTTTCTTGAAACTACTATAGCATAGGATCCTTTATCATTTTTGTTAAGTTTCCTTGTTTCTAGAATTCAGCGTACCATTAGGATTTTTAGTTATTGCTAAAGTTTATCTGTTTCCTTTTTAGAATGAATCGACGACAATGAGGTGTGCAACAACTTGAAAAGGAAGAGGATGCTGCTTCAGAACATGGGGAAGTTCCTCTAGAGGAAGAGGAACACGCACACCCTCGATGTAAAGGAAGACCTAGGAATCAGGGAAGGCGCTGATGCGCCCAAGGTGGAAATGAGCAACTGCCACCATAGGATTTTATAGCTATTTACCAAGCTACTATGGAGGCTATGGCTAGGGGTATAGCTCAGGCTTTTCAGCAACCTAGATAGATTTTAGACCTCGAAGCAATCAGCCTATTTGCTTGATCTTTTAGGGTTCCTTTTGATGGATCAGGGGATCCTTTAGACTTCTTGAATGTGATCTGGAACAAAGTATCTTTTCCTGCTAATGATTCACAGAGGGTTCGCATGGTCAAGACATGTATGGAGCAGGAGGCTTATGATTGGTTTTTAGCTGCTATCAGGCCGACTATAGACACTATCACTTAGACTGAGTTTGAAGAGAGGTTTCAGCAACATTACATGCACATCTCTTACTAAATGAGGAGCAGGGTCCAGTTGATGACCATCTCTAGGAGGGAGAATGAATCTGTCTTTAATACATGAATAGGTTTAGGAGACTGTAGAGATTTACTGGCACTATGCTTCAGGAGGAGGCACAGATGGTGCACTTATATGTTGCTGGTTTAGGACCCGCATATGCTAGTATAAGGACCGAGGGACAGACCTTGGATTTGGTTTATGTAGAAGTTGTGTCTATAGAGGAAAGACTTCAAAGGCACAGTGTAGTGCCTGGATCTGCTGGTGTTGGTAGTTCCCGATCTGGAGGACAGACTAGTGGGTATGATGGAGGACAGTATGCCATGGGTATGCAGCAGTCACAAGGGACCTTTCAGATTGGTTCTAATGGATAGTTTGGGTATGGTCAGGAATATCTTAGCAGATTCCTACTATGTCTCGCAAGCATGGTAGAGGAAGGCATGGTAGAGGTGGTCAAGGCAGTTCACTATTCAGGGCTGGCAGTGGTAGTAGTGGACAGAGTGTGGGTTATAGCAGTGCCGAATATAGTAGCTCTAGTTCTGGCCTCAGTTCTTGCTAGAATTGTGGCAGAGTCCATCAAGGACCATGTCACCTAGCCCAGAATGCATGTTACAGATGTGGGCAGCCAGGGCATTATATGAGGAATTATCCATTTTACCCTTCCCTTAGTCAGACACAGTTTCATTTGGCTTCTTCAGCATCTAATGTGGCACAACTGCCAGTTCAGCCACGACCCTAGTACCCGACCCCTTTTCAGTCAGGACCTTATAAGGCAGGCCCTTCCCAGGGTAGATTTCAGATGATAGGTCAGCAGGGCCAAGGGTATGGAGGCAGACATGGTGGCAGATTTGGTGGTAGGACTAATGTAGAGGCATAGGTCAAGCTTCTACTTCACAGCAGCCTAGTGGAGGCCAGGCCAAGGTGTTTACTCTTACACCACAGGATGCACAGACCTCGAATGCAGTTGTTACGGATACTATATCGGTATGTTATACTGAAGCCTTTGTCTTGTTTGATCCTGATACGACACATTCTTTTATTTCTCCTACCTTTGCATCGAGAGCTGGGTGTAGAGGGACTAGGATGTTAACTCCTCTGTCAGTGGCCACTCCTTTGAGTGAAGCTCTGGTTACTGATATTGTTTTTCCACTATGTCTTATGAGAATCGAAGACAGAGAAATGATGGCAGATTTGATATTGCTAGAGGTGATGGATTTTTATATGATCCTAAGGATGGATTGGTTATCCCAGCATTATGCTATCCTGGGTTGCAAAATGAAAGAAGTGACATTCAAAATGCCAGGAGATGAAGAGTTTAAGTTCAGAGGTGAGAAATGTGTGATGCCTCAGAACTTAATTTCTACAATCACTCCTAGGAAGTTGCTCAGGCGGGGATGTCAGGGATTTATGGCAGTGGTCAGAGATACTACACTGGAAGCAAATGATGTGAGTGATGTGCCAGTAGTATGTGAATATCCATATGTATTTCTAGAAGAGTTGCCAAGATTGCCACCTAACAGGGAGATTGAATTCTGCATTGAGATAGTACCTGGAACTGCTCCCATTTTTATACCACCATATAGAATGGCCCCAACTGAGTTGAAGGAGCTGAAGGAGCAGTTGTAGGAGCTACTTGACAAGGGTTTCATTAGACCCAATATTTCTCCCTGTGGTGCACCTATTTTGTTTGTAAAGAAGAAGGATGGTACACCTCTGTATTGATTACAGAGAGCTGAGCAAGGTGACAATCAAGAACAAGTATCCACAACCTTGAATAAATGACTTGTTTGATCAGCTGCAAGGTGCCCAATGCTTTTCAAAGATCGATCTGAGATCAGGTTATCATCAGTTAAGGATCAGAGAAGAAGATGTGCCAAAGACTGCATTCCAGACTAGATCTGGCCACTATGAGTTTCTGGTTATGTCCTTTCGGTTAACTAATGCTCCAGCAACCTTTATGGACTTGATGAACAAAGTATTCAGACCATTTCTAGATCAGTTTGTGATCATTTTTATTGATGATATCCTGGTATATTCTAGAAGTGTAGAAAAGCATGAATAACATTTGAGGATGGTGTTGGAGACCTTGAGAAGGGAGTAGTTGTATGCTAAATTTTCTAAATGTGAATTTTAGCTGGATAGTGTTACCTTCTTGGGGCACATGGTGTCCAAGGAAGGAATCCAGGCTGATCCAAAGAAGATTGAAGCTGTATTAGATTGGCCTAGACCAACCATAGTCATAGAGATCAGAAGCTTTCTGGGTTTGGTAGGCTACTTGACTAGCCGCAAGTGCACGGGCCAAAGTAATAAAATAAAGTTTGTTTCCCAAGGGAGTTAGTTCATTTCAAGTATTGATCATCAAGTCCGCAATAAGATTATCCAAACAATCACAATAAAATTTTAACTGAGAATCAAAAATAACACTTATGGAAACTAGCAATTAGAAAAGATCAATTAAACCTAACCCAATCAACTAAACAAACAATTGATAAAAAAAATAAACTAAAGTATTAAGCAAATGACAATCAATATATAAAGGCACTCTAAAGCAAGATCCACCCCTCTACCATGAACAATCGATAGTAAACAAACATAAACTTTAGTCATGTAATCACTCTCCAAGGGATAGGGAAGGCAAGCTAACTCTAGCCTATCTCTAGGTCAAGAGTATTAAGAATGCTAGCAATTGATTAAAGCTCTCACAAAAACCTAAATACTAGCAGCTAGCATGAAGCAATTGAAGTCCCCTCTATACCCTTGCAAGCAACCACCAAGCTCTCACAAAAATGGTAAACTCTCACATACCCATACATTTAGCCAAAAGCAATTAATATCTCACAACATCAATTACCAAACAAATAGCATATATGTGGTGATCAAGCACATAAATACATAAATAACCACATGTATGAGTAAACCCTAAGTGAGAGAAGCTACAACCAAGCACAATTAAATCAAATCAACATGTATTCATGGCAAAGGGGTTTCACAAACCCTAGAGCAAAGAAAACTACTCACTATCCATAAGAGTCAAACACCAATCAACAATAAATAAGGAGAGAGGAAGGATATTACCCATGAAAGTTAAAGAAAATAGTATAAAAAGAGATGA
>CANYLF011380741.1:0-10525 GCA_948193215.1 Bocquillonia castaneifolia | reverse complement strand
TGGGATGAAGATATTAGATCCGAAGCTCCACCAAACTCTGTGTTCTCGCTTAAAGGAAGAGATGCTTCATCCATTTCGAGTAACTATTGCCAATCGAGGTCCAGATACTGAACTCTTGATTGCTAACCCTGTTGAGTTATCTGGGAAGGGAAGACCTCGTGTTTTTTATGATGTTACTTTGGCTCTAAAAATGCTAGGAATATGCATTTTCTCGGTAAGGATGTTATATCTACATTAATATTTTATTGTGTACGACATATCTAGGCTAAGGATAATCTCAATTTCCTCTTTGCTGATTAAGTATCATTTTCTGTTGCTGATTTTAGGCGGAAATTGCAAGACACTCGACTCAGGATCAACAATGGGAAATATACAGATTTCTCTTGAATGAAAATTGCGAAATTCCACTAGCTAGCTCTCAAGCCAGAAAACAAATAGTTGACAGGGTTAGAAGAACACTCATGAGTTGGTAAGATGATCTACATGCTAAGCATGGTGGTGAAGAAAATAGTTTGACATCCAACAATCTCTCAAGTTGCACAGCTCTGCACTTCAAGAGGTCCCATAATTGCCTATTTCTGCACCAACGAAAGATCATCATTTTTAGTGGAATGTTGTATTGTATTTCCAGCCTGGTAATTGTACATTATCTGGTGCCATTCCTTCTTGGCCCCACTTATGTATTGCAATTTGATGAGAGAAATAATCCACAAGTATTCTTAATAGATCTCACATGTGGAACCAGATGGTCCAAGTTGTTAATGGAAAGCTTTTGTTCTTCTTGCAATTAATCATGTTGAATTTCTTCTAATAGTTTGGTTACTCCAAGAACTAGAATAAGCATTTAATTTGGTTCAAGGATGATAACTAAGATCACACATTTGAAAAGTAAATTAACATGGTCGTTTAAGGTAACTGTAAAGCTTGAAAATTGCCCCTTTAAATCAAGTCAAGTCCAAATTTGAGCTTCTCAATACAATTCATAATCATAAACCTCTATATGATCATAAAGAGAACATATTTCTTTTGAGCATTTAATGCAAATATCCATGTATTATCAAGCAACACATCATATCAGCTGGTATTTTGTCATATGGAATCCTGTGAATAATTAAGCCTAATGAGAATATGTAAGATGCCAATAGTAGCATATCATTTGATATTCTGTCATCTGAAACTTGAGGGCAATCCAAAGGTTTATGATTAGAGTACTTATTAGTACTTGAATTTTTGATACTTGTATATGTGAAACAAGAGGTTCATATAGCCCAAAAACTTGCTGAAATCCACTTCAAAACAGAAAATGATTTCTTAGCTCAAAAAATACAGTGAAAACCAACTTCAGAACCTACACAAATAAATCGATTACCAAGAAGAACTCTGTCATATATCACCACCAAAAGCATCACTCAAATAGTTATGGTTCCATCCCACTTGATTCTGTAAAGGTTTTCCTGAAGTAAAGTGACTGCATTAGTTTCTAATATGAAGGAGAAAGAATGGTGCATCTAAATACATAAAGCAGTAAGGTATAGAAAATATAACAACATCCCACATCGAAGAAAAGAAATTCTTTTTAATACTTTATAACTGTATGTCTCACGACTTCTGCTCACCGGGCTTGGTAACGCGAGCCTGTGACTCGAGTGAGGGGAAAAAGGTGATGGAACGAAGCTTCAGCCCAGAGGGTTGAGCTTGTAGTGGCTAGTCTCTGGCTCGCCCGTTCCAAGCCAAGAGCTGAGTTATGTGATTCGAGCGAAGGCTCGAGTGATGTGGCTCCTAAAGTGGAGGGAACTGCGTGAGGCTGGTTTCACAGAGCAGCGACAACCTCCCGCTCTTGGCAGTGGAAGGATAACGAACCGGTGTCACTCAGGTTCGCATGGCCCAATGGGCTAGGCTGGCTGAACCGTGACTTTTTACACCATCCAAAAATCTAAACGACACCGTTTAGTTGCTAAACTCAAATGTTTTCTGTGTTTCTCTTTATCTGTTCGATAAAAGTCCTGAATGACAAACTAAGCTCCCAATTTGAACCTTCTTTGATCATTTTAAGAAACACCCAAAATGCTAAGACAGCACATGAAGAAGAACCAAATTCTAATCAATAATTTTCTCTTCTACAAGAATCCTTATGTGAGTTGTTGTTGTTATTCACAACTTACACTACTTCGAGTGATTAATTAACATAAAATTTTTATTTTGCAGAGAGAGATGCATAGCAGAAATAAGAAAGCAATGGAATTGATAGCAAAAGGATGGAGTGCTTTAAAAGAAGTGGACAGAGTTATTGATTACTGTGAACTCAATGATTCTCGCTTAATCCCTCTTCTCAGGGTATGTAATAATACGCTTCATTTAACCTCAAGTTATTTAATTTTTTTTTCTGTGAATTATTTTTTTTTTAATGTTTTTTATGTATATAATTGAAATCAGAAAGCAAAAGAGCATTTTGAATTGGCTTTAGAGGCAGATAATTCAAATACACATGCAAGGTATTGGCTGTCTAAATTGCATTTGAAGTATCATGTTCCTGGAGCTTGTAAAGCTGTGTAAGTCTTGCTATTTCATGTAATGCTTATGGTTCTCATTTTTTTTGTTCTTTTTGACTTGCAAGTGTTTGCTGTATAGTCTTTAGTACTGATGCTTTTATATCTTTTTTTTTTTTTTTTTTGGGGGGGGGGGGGGGGGGGGGGGGTTTGTAATGGGTGATTGTTATGAGAACAGAGGAGCTGCTTTGTTAGTGGAAGCTGCAAATATGGGGAACCCAGAAGCTCAATATGAATTAGGTTGCCGCTTGAGAGTTGAGGTTAGCCAAATTTATATGTTAGTTTCGTGTTTAGTTTAATTGATAAAGATCATTTTACTAGAAGTGCAAAAGCATGTGATAAAAAAGATGATTAGTTTTGTTTTTTAATGTTTTTATTTTTGTGGCAGTAGATAAGATCAAGAAAGAAGCACAAAAGTGTGCTAAAAAGTATTTCTCAAGCAATTTATTCCTATAATGTGTGCATAGACAATCTATTTCTGATTTTACCATAAATCCCCCAAATTAACTTAAGCTGATAAGAAATTGATTTATTGACCTCGAAGAATCTTAAACAAATTTAAAGCTTTAAGTGTCGCTAGAATTGCAATCAGAAAAGATAAAAAGAATAAATGATAAGTTCTATGAGAAAATAAATGAAGAGAATTTCTATGAATAAGCTACCTACCTGTGGGGGGAAAACACTCAAATTCTTGCTTTAATTAGAGACTGTTGCATAAGAAAAAGGTGTATACAAGTCATAAGTTTGAATATCTGGTAGAGACATAAATTTCAGCAGTGAAGAAATCTATATTCTACTAAGGTTCTTCGAACCCATGAACACAGACACCTTCAAAATCTTCCTCTGATGGGTCTTTAAATTCTTATAGCCCCACATCACCTCAATGCCAAGGACTTTTTCTTCTGGGCAAGCATCATGATCCTTGTCAAAGAGCTCTCGCTCCATAGGAATGTCACCAGCAGCTTCTACCAAGGAATACTGTCCAATTTCAGTAGAGAAACATATTGGTTATATTTCATATGTCAGTTGTTTTTTTTTTTTTTTAAAAAAAAGGTAGAACTATGATGCAAGGAGCCTAGAATTTTTAACTTTTTCAGCAACTTGCTTAGATATAGGAGAAGTGCACTTTCCCTGTGCAAAATTTCCACAAGAACCATAAGGATCACCCAGCTTGCAAATTCAACTTTGGTAATCTTTTTATGGTTTCTAGTCACACACCATCCACTACAGGTCTAAATTTGTTGTTCTTCCTTGCCCATGATTTTTCATTTGGTGGATGATAATCTGTAATAAAAGAACATACTGTACCTCTATCACATTTAGAATCTCAATCTTCTCAGGGTTGGCTGGCTCCTCCAGTATTACTAATAGGTTATCATTTGGTTTTAGATACGATATTGGGATATGATACCTGGTTTTAATTGTAACAGGAACATCAGTTATTGTTTTCATTTCTTGAAGATATTTTCCTGAATGAATTGATTTTACTTGCTCAGCTTGAGTTGCATCCCCTAGTGGGGAGATGTAAGACATCCAGTAACACCCAATGTTCTGGCTGTTGACCCAAATCATACCCTTTTTCATACCAGTCGTACGGATTGCAACTGGGGGGGTTTCCTTCAGGTTCATCAAAGTAAGACTGCGTCGGGTAGATAAAGACCTTTTTGAATGTAGAGTATATGGTTATATTTTTGAAATGTTGTATGATGACTGGACTAACATTCCATTGTTTAGATTTTATGCTGCATATCTGCCAGATGCAATATAAGCTTTTTTGAGTAGGTTGCAACAAGAAATTATTCAGGGATTTAATCTGATCTATAAGGCAGTATTTTTTTTGTCTTGTCTTTGTTTCTTATATTCTCTTGGATTTTATTGTTCACAACGCTCGAAATGTATTTAAGTTCCCTGCTAACTTGATGGCTTACATGTTTATAAATACAGTACAACCTCTCTAAATTAATACGATCCGTGGAACAAAAAAGTATTAAATAATAGAGGTTATTAATTTTTAGAATATTCATTTAAAAATATTATATAATTTATAATGTATTTTCATATAGTTTATATAATTAATATGAAGAAAAAATTATGAAAGAAGACTTCTTTTATCAATAAAGGAAATTTTTGGTATGTTGTACTCAAATATTTCACATTCTTATAAATTATAAAGTACTTTCTAAATATATACATATAGAGATATAAATAACTATAAAAAAAATAAACAATATACATGGGTTTATTTAGGGAACGGTGATTCTATAAATTAATAGTTACATGTAGGTATATAATATTTTGTATTAAATAATAGATAGTAGAATTATTAAATTATATACGTTCCACAGAGTCGGTGGATTGATTTTTCATTACATAATGGAGGTTATTAATTTATAGAGTATTAATTTATGGAGGTTCAACTGTAGTATAGTGAGACTGTCATAGCTTGACATATGTGGATGGCCAATTATTTTGTGGTGGTTCTACTGGTTATGATTGTTATTTAACATTGCTCAGGGGTTTTTTTCATTTGTTTTTGTATAGAATGATTATGTCCAATCAGATCAACAAGCTTTTTATTATTTGGAGAAGGCTGTTGACCAGGTGTGTTTCAGTAAATCATTTACTTACTGGTGTTGTAGTTGTCCTTTTAGCTTTACTTAAGCTTCCTGTGTTACAGTTGCATCCAGGTGCTCTTTATCTTCTAGGAGCTGTATATTTGACAGGGGATTGTGTGAAGAAAGATGTTGGCTCAGCTTTATGGTGTTTTCACAGGGCATCAGAAAAGGTAATAAAAAAGCCATCTTTATGGCAGTTGGGAAGGAAGGGGTGGCGGTATTGGAGAGTGTTTTGGTGGTGTTGGGGGTGTATTTTGGGGGAAGAGTGCTTGCTCTGTTAATAATGAATTCCAAACTTGATAATAATTCAGTTTTCAATTTTTCTTTTCAAAAATTCTAATTCAAATTAGTTGAACATTAAATCTTGACGCGGACAGCATTGTTGTCCATCTAGGCTCTTCTATTGTTTTGTTTTTAAATAGGCTTCATGTCTAGAATGGCAAGGCTGTTATATTGCACAGTACCCATGATGCCATGATGGACCATGGCACTCCACTATCTGAAAAAGGAAAGAAAATGCAAAAGTTCTAGCATATTGTTAATCTTCATTGATTGTGACTCAATTTCATATAGATCTGTTCTTATATTAGCATTGTGTGCAGGGGCACACTGGTGCAGCTGTGGCATACGGATCTCTCCTTCTTAGAGGTTAGTTGGTCTGACCTTTGTTTTTTTGTTAGTAGACTTCAAAGATTAATACTAATGTCTTCTTTTCCCCACTTCTTATATGCAATGAACCACCAATCATCTATTTCTATATGCATACATATATTCTTATGTACACAAATATAGAGGAGGAATACTTCTACGATGTTGACAAATTTTTTTTTTTTTATGGTTGATATGATCTTTCTTAAGTT
The DNA here is from genome assembly GCA_948193215.1 of Bocquillonia castaneifolia. Taxonomy (NCBI): domain Eukaryota; kingdom Viridiplantae; phylum Streptophyta; class Magnoliopsida; order Malpighiales; family Euphorbiaceae; genus Bocquillonia; species Bocquillonia castaneifolia. Next base: position 4,504 of record CANYLF011380741.1, on the reverse strand, counting down.
AAAGACAATGTGATTGTGCAATTCTGTAACTTTTAGTAGGAGTCCTTTTTATTAGTTTGCTTTATGTGTGGAATAAGATTTGCATGTAAACCAATTATTTCCTTGATTTGAACCTTCAAATTGAATGGTCTTTGTTTAACTTTCCACTTTAATCAGTAATGTTGTATTCTTAATCACTTGAAGGATTTTTACATTCCAATGGTATGAACAATTTGATTGACAGCTACTATTGCCGAATTTCATTTATAGGGATGACTTCACATAGACAAGTTAAATAATATAGGTTTACATTGCAACTTCTCTTCACCTTAAAATTTAGTATCAGCTGTCTGGGTTGTATACGTATACCTATACTGACTGGAACAGACTAGAAGTGCTTAATTGTCATTTGGGCTTTCCTTAATGATGTACTGCAGGTGCTCAAGTCCCAGAATCCCTAACGAAATTCAATTTGAAGAGGAATTCCTTAGCCAGAAAAGGAAAAAATTCTGAAATCGCTGCAATTAATCCAATAGAAATGGCAAAAGAACAGTTCCAGATTGCAGCAAAGGCAGGGTGTGATCTTGGATTGAAATGGTTAGAAAGACTTGAGGAGGAAGAGAAACAACTACTTGCTGAGCAGCACTAATGATTTATCAGTAAACAAACTGATAACTTGCCCGATATCTAAAGATTGAGAATAGTTGCCAGTATATGCATCACCATGTGCTTCAAATTTATATTCATCTTTTCTTTTGTGGCATCATTGGTAGAACTGCTAATTTATTCTGCAAAGCTCGTTTGTCTCCTTTCATCTATTCATGGTGGAATCCTGTTTAATGTCCCAAGGCCTAGGTAACGGAGGCTTATTTTGTTATTGTAAACACCCATGCCCTGTAATTATGTAGCTTGTTTGACATTTTGATGTACGAAGATATTATATAGTATTTTCAGTTCTTTCTTCTTTTTTGTAGTTTCTGCATTTAGAGATCTCCCTTTATTTTAGAGGATTTTATATAGCTTGTTAATTTATGGAGTTTGTGTTAAAAGAAAATGTTATAAGCCAATTATCCAAGAATTAGGTATTTTCTTCTTGATTGATAGTTTTTTCCCTACTGAATTTTTTTTTTTTTTTGTGCCTGACATACCATAAATAATTGGTACTTGCTCGCGTTTAGCATTGACAATTCTTTAGCAGTTATGATCTAGCTCCCCTTAAGCCACAGGTGCTAGCAGAGGACCAAGAAATCATTTGGCTATCAGATCAGTAATCATCAGAATAGTGTTAGAATCTTCCATGCTTATGAATATTCTTCTGTTATGTCATTGGTGCAATCATTGTCGAAGCAATATCCTGTCAGCTACAATAATGGTATGCAGTACTGAAAAAGAACATCAGGGCATTGAATAAATTTCCTTCACTTCCGGCCATGCATGATTATTTGTTGACATCTTTATTACTCATCAGTAGATTGACAATCTGAGATGGCTATGTAATAGTACAATGAAAAAAATCGAGTGCTGCAATTTTGCTAGACCAAGACAAAAGGAGATGTTTTATTTTTTGTTTTTTGAGCATTGCAAGTTTGACTTCTTTCAAGAAGTTTGAACATACATTATTAATTTATTATTATTCTCAGCCATCATCTGCATTACAGTTTTGAACGAGTCTTGATCTCCTCTGCATCATTATCCAACTTAATTTTCTCCAAAATTTCTGTCAAAAGCAACATCCTGTTCTTCCCATATACATCACCATTCCACCCTTTTTTCACCAGCTTCTCTCCCAACCGAACCGCAGCATCAACAGTTGCCTCTGCGCTTTCATGCGCAGAGTGCACGATCCCTCTCGCCAACGCCATATCTGCCGTTAACTTCGCCGCCGTCATAATAACTTCATGTCTGACATTAGCATCCCCAATCTTGCACTTGAGCAAAACCACAAAATATTCAGGTATCACAAGGTTAATATCCATCTCACTCATATAAAGAAACCCTCTATCTTTCCTCATGAGTACATAATCATGGCTCAAAGCCAAGACCATTCCGGCTGCCGAAGCATGGCCGGTGACAGCAGCGATTGTCGGCATAGGAAGGGAGATTAATTCTGATACAAGCAACTGAAGTTTAGAATCCATGAGTTTGAGACGTTCTTGAGAAACTCCTGCCCATGAAAGATCAAAACCATTGGAGAAATACTTGCCATGAGCCGTAGTGATGAGAACCGAGGAAGGCGATACTGGCTTAGCGCGAAGTGCACGCAGAGCTGACCTGATAGAGTCGATCAGTTCTGGGTTCAGCCTATGCTCACCTGAGCCAGTGAGGGTTAGGACATAGACATTACCTCTCTGCTCTAAGGTGCACATTTCTTTTGTTTTTCTCTACCATCGGCTTGGCCCAAGTCTTTTATAAAGAGAAAAGAAAGAAACAGAGGCATTAAAGTCAATCGTTTTTAATAAAGAAGGCCCAAGGTACCCTTTAACTATGGTTATTATAAGCCCTCGTTCGGTCAACAGAGATGATTCACTTCATTTGGTCCAAATCAATATTCTGACTAGAGTTTATACAAATACAATACGGTACGTTTTGTAGTATAAAATTGTGCACTAATAAATAAGTGAAAAATGGACTACCCGAAATATTTTACAAGAAATGAGAGACATATTTGCTACACGAAACATTTTGTACTAAAGAAGAAAAAAAAATACACTTCACTAAACATTTTCAAAAATGGAAGAAAAATGGGCATGCTATAAATAATTAAGTTTTTTTAAAAAATCAATTTCATAATAAAAAATATTATAAAATTCAATTCGATAAATTTCAATTAGCCTTTAAAGCATCCAATGTAATGTCAACGGGGTGTTAATACTATAATTTAACATTAACTTTTAAACTTTAACTTTAATGCAATCAACGATGGAGTCACTTCAGTAAAAAAAACTAATGTAAATTTTTAGTATATTTTTATATTGTCACCTAAGTTATTAATTTTTTATATATATTTAAGCTATGGGAATTATTATATATAATTATTGATATAATATATTTTAAATTTGATTCCCTTAAAAAAAATTATAGTTCCGTCATTTTGAATACAATATTATAAATTATTTCAAATTTAGCGTAATGTTACTTTTCTCAAAAAAAAAAACATGATGTTACACTCGGTGTTAAATTTGACAACTGACATCAAATATAGCATTTGTTATTATTAAAAAACGAGTTTAACGTTATCATTGACTATCCACTATTTAGTTACATTTTTATCATCGAAACTCCGATCGGTCATCTCTAACCTAATCTCTCTTCCTATGCCGACAATTGCAGCAGTTACAGGGCACGCTGCAGCCGCAGGGTTTATATTAGCGTTGAGTCATGATTACGGATTGATGAGAAAAGATAGAGGCTATTTATATATGAGTGAAGTGGATATAGGATTAGTGATGGCTGAATGGTTCAATGCGATTTTGAAGTGTAAGATTGGGGATTTTAGGGTTAGGAGAGAGGTTGTGTAGACGGTGGTGAAATTGACGGCTGAAATGACGATGGAGAGAGGGATTGTGCATTCGGCACATGATAGTGCGGAGGAGACTGTTGAAGCGGCGATTGTTTTAGCGGAGGAGTTAGTTAAGAGGAAATGGGATGGACACGTGTATCGTAATAATAGGTTGGTGGTTCTTAGTGAAGTGATGGATAAGATTGGGTTTGATGAAACTGTTGAAGGGCAAAACGGGGATAAGAAAAGTCTTTCTAAATTGTGATAATTATGTATTGATGGGCCAAATTTCATCGTTTGTACAATAAGAGATGTTATTGTGATGAGATTTTTGAAGGAAAATAATTGGTGTTTAGACTGAGAATTCACTGATTATCCAAATGATAGTCATATAAAATTTATTTAAGTTAAATTGTTTGAAAAAAACCTGATTTTACCTAAGAATTGCAGCCAATTTTTTTTTGATAGCTAAGAATTAAATATAAATAATTTATTGAGTTTTATGGCACGTGATTTGAGATGGAGCTGAATTATTTAAGTTTAAGCAATGTATTAAAATGGATACAAAGATTATAGTCTAATAAATTCATTTTTTTAACGAATTTAAAGATGTAATCCCTATAAACTAATGGGGAGAAAAGGGGAAAAATATTTGATTGATTAATTCGTGGGCATGGATAACTCTTTCTGTGGAAAAGGAAGAGACCCATTGAGCATTGTTTTTCTTTTAGGGGAAGTGTTATTTAATTCGAGACAAGAGAAAGAATTGTTATTTTGTTGGCCACTTTAGATGGCCGGTTAGCTTTGGTGTTGGAAGATAGTTGTTGGAGTTGCCTAAAACTATATTGTTGGGGTATTTCTTTTTAGATATCTTAAGATTATTGCTTATTACTCTATTCCTCTCTGGATAATTAACCTTTTTTTACAAGTATTAAAGAGGCTATCAATCATTCTCTCAAAAAGAGGCTATCAATCAGCCTAATTTATAATAAAATTATCATTTTGTAAGATTACTTTTATTTTTTT
>CANYLF011380094.1:0-22841 GCA_948193215.1 Bocquillonia castaneifolia | reverse complement strand
TTTGAGAAAATTTAAATTCGTAATTTAAATTATAACAAGTAATTAATTAGTTATATTTTCTTATTGGATAAGGAAATAATAATAAATAAAATCTGTAAAGGATTTTAATAAGGATTTGGTTAAAAATATAAATTCCTTATTTAATAAGGACTAGGATTTAAATTGTTATTATTAAAAAGGAGTTTTAAATAAATAATAATTAGAATTCATTTTTAACCTAACCCTAGTAGACTTGTATATATACATATATGTATCTTATAAGATATGCGGGTGAGAAATCGAAAAGATATCTGCAAGTCATTTTAAAAAATAAAATAAAGAAATAGAGAGAGAAAAACCCTAATTCGTTTTGAGAAAACGAATCTGAACTAGCATTCAACTAAATCGTTCATTGTTTGTTCGTGTGTAGGTACTTGTAGAGGGTAGTCGTCTTTTAGAAAGGCAGCACCTTTGAAGATCTGAATAAACCAAGAAGAAGAACCTGAAGGCTCGATGAATTGATTTACAAAGGTAATTTTCGTTCACCCTTCCTTCAGTTTTTACGAAACGCATGTGATCCTTGGTGGGTTAAGGGATAAAAATTTTTAATTTCCGCTACGTTCATATTCCAATCCGATTGGAATATTCTACCCATAACCCAACACCTTAACCATTTCCAAACTCTCCAAATCACATCCTAAGCTTATAATCTCCAAGCTCTCACCTTTTCCTAAGTGTTTTCATTAGGTTAACATTTAAACCTATCCACCTATGCTAATGTTTACTCACAAGCTTAAGCTAGCCCTTAATTGGAGTGTTTTCTTAGTATAACACTTAAACCTATCCAATTACATAAGCACTCATCAAAGCTCATATCTATTTTTCACCATCATACTCAAGAAAATCATCATCTTTGGAGCTTTGACATCTCTCACAAACTTTATACGCTTTCCATTACTTCCTCCTTGCCTTCTTTATCAACTCTCATATGCTTGCATTGCATCAATTACTTAGAAAAGCACTTAGCCAACATATTAGTATTACACAATGTTTTGTATCATCAAAATCACAATAAGAGCCTTGAGGTCCTTAGGGCCAACAGTACGTTAGCATTCAATTTTGCCTCCTTGGGCATCTCACTGCTCTTGCTTTATGGTTAGGTTCTACTTTTCCAAGGATTACTCCAGTTGGATTTAGGCATTGTACTCTTTGCCTTTATCTTCACTTACTTTTCAACTTTGATTTCCTTATGCAACATGTCCTCCATCTTCACATAATGCTGCAATTCAAGAATGTTAGCAATATCATGGTTAAGACCATGCAAAAATCGTGCCATGGTAGCGTCCCTATCCTCATCTATATTGGCTCTAATCATAGCTATCTTCATAGATTGCCAATATTCCTCGACACTCTTAGAACCCTGTACCAATTTTTACAACTTATTATACAAATCCCTTTGGTAATGTGAAGGTACAAATCTTTTTCTCATTATGCACTTAACCTCTACTTAAGAATCAACTTTCGGTTCCCCACTACACCTCCTAGAACTCACCAATTGATCCCACCAAATCGTTACATGATCAGAGAATTCAACTACGACAAGTTTAACCCTTTTAGACTCACTATAGTTATGGCATCCAAACACTCGTTCTACCTTCTTTTCCCAATCCAAATAAGCTTCAAGGTCACTCTTACCATGAAATGATGGTATTTTCATCTTAATGCTACCAAAATTACTATCAACCTTAGGTGGATTGAACTTAGGTCCACTAGACTCACCCTCTAGGTGATCACCATTACCATCCCCTCTTGACGTTCTAGACCTCTCAGTCATCAACATAGCAAATTGGTCATCATGCTTTTGAAATTCTTTTTGCATATACTCTACTACGTTTTTCAAGGTAGTAACTAAATCATCCAAAGTAATTTTCTTTTCAGAAGTCATGGTGAACAAAGAAAAGAGCAAACAAGAAAAGATCACTACCTTACGTGTTTACACTCACAAAATAGATGTTCAATTCAAATACCTTTAAAATTAAACCAAATTGTAAGTAGGCTAACACATAAACAAGTTTACACAACCAAATCAAACAAACTAATCCCTAGATTCAAATAAACAGTCACGAATCAAGAGACAGAACATAAGCATGCGGACAAGACAAGCCTATATAATCAAAAACGTTTTCACAATGTACCCAAGAAACAATTTTTGACAAGGAAAGACAAAAACTTTAACCCAAAGAAATGATTTTTTTTATCAAGAACAAACAAGTTCCAAATCAATTAAACAAACAAAAATGTGAAATTAATCAAGAACAACTTAATCAACTCAATTCAAATCAAATTTTCTTTGTAACCTTGCAGATTGAAACAAATTTAACTCAAATCAATTTTTTTTTATCTTGAATGTTGTGGACATAATTGATACTTTATACTACTAGTTTTTATTTATGAATAATGAAAAAAATTTTGGACCAAACTATGAATCAAGGTGCGGACAGAATTTTGGCACAATGAGGTCGCTCAAAATAGCACAAACAAGGTTGCGGATTCAACAATTACAATCCTACAACTCACAAAATTGAGTAGAAATAGAAGATAAACTCTAATTGAAAGAAAATTCAACCAAACACTTACAAGTTCGGCTCTAATGTTAAATGATACAAGCCTAGACTTAAGATATGCATAAACCAACGTAAATAATTTGGCTGATTCATGCATTCTATCTCAGAACCTATCATTTCATATTGATGATTAGGACGGACCTTCAATGATCATTTGACTGAATGATCACCAATGATTTGGTTGGAATTCTATTAAAACAAATGGATTTCTATGAAATACGGGCCACCCTAGGTTTCTGAAAATTCAGCTGAACCATTTAAAGGTTCGTCCGAATCATCAAGAGGCCAAACCTTCATTTAAAAATGTTTTGAAAATTTTTTTCAATCTTTAACGTTTTAAAAATTATTTTCAATCTTTCAGCTTATTTCTACTAGAAATATGATAACAGAGTTGTCCAAACTAGACCGTACTCATCATTGGGCACTCGAAGTGCTTCCACGTACCTACATCTAAAAATCAGGTGTCTACAGTTGCCCCCGCTTTGTCAGAGTTTGACAATAGTAATGAATAAATGAATGATAAAGCAAACAATCATGAGCAAACAAATAAAAGGATATAGAAAATGATTCTAATCCGGCATTTTCATCGCCAAAATGCTGGAGATAGCTCATTTCTAAAGGAAGTCTAGGACACACTAGGTCTATCTAGATAGAGAATTGGAACCCGTTTGTTCCAATAAAATTTCGGGGCTAGTCTGAGGAAGTTCAGGACACTCTATGCTCGGTCTAGATTGATAATCTAGGTCATTAGCACCCTAAATGGACATCAGGGGTTACCCAAAAAGTTTAAGACATGCCTGGGTCTGTTTACACAAGATATCTAGGTCAATGGCAACCTAGATGGATGTCAGGGTTACTGGGAAGGTCTATGACACGCCAGGGTCTGTTTGGACAATATATCTACATTTGGCAACCTAGATGGACGTTTGGGTTACCCGAAAAGTCTAACACATGTCTAGGTCTGTTTAGACAAGATATCTAGATCATTGGCAACCTAGATGGACGTCGGGGTGAACTCAGAAAATTGAAGATTGGCTAGGGTCTAGCTATACGAATTGGAGCCTTGTTTGCTCTGATAAAATGATGAGGTCGTCCCAAAATAATCTTAGGATACCAGAATCCTAAAGGGGTTAATTAATTTTGCTTAGGGTGCTTGCTTTAAAATTCTGGATTTTGTCATGATGACCTGTTCGCCATTCTGGTTTTTGAAATTTTGCTTTGAGGGCTTGTTTGTCGTATGGGATTCATCATCGTATTTTGTAGACTTGTCGGGAACTTTTCTAGAATTTTTGGTGAAACCAATTTGTTTTCTGGACTTGATTATAGCAGTTTTCAGCTTGATTTGGATCTGTTTGTCACAAAACAACAGATTTTTGGACCAATCCACAAGATTTGAATTTTCACTGCTGAAGTGGTAATTTGGCTTCCTACTTCTATTTAGTAACTGCCCTTTTCTTTTCTTCCCTTCTTCTATTGATTTTGCCCCATTCTCTTCAAGAATTAATTGGTTTTGATTGCTCTCAAGACCCTTGATTTCTCCTCATTTATCAACCAGGTTTTCGTACTAAACCTAATCTTCTTCTTTCTCATTTTCTTTTCTTGTTCTTCCTTTGTTTCATGTCAATGGCCAAATAGGAGGAGGCACCCATGGAGGGTGATAACCAAGCAAACCTGGTAGTTCTAGAGGCTGCTCAACCAGTTGTAGATCCTCTAAAACTATGTCTTGACCGTGCTTGCTCAATTTTTGATGTGGATGATTATGTATAAGTGCCGGATGCTTGCGACCTCGAGAGAGGAGTGGACATCCACCCATTGACCAATCTTGGTGCCTAAATTGGTTGCTACGCAAAGATAAAGGTAGGCCCTTCATTGCTGAGTGTTTTCTTTGAGCTTTGGTTGTCACTAAAATGATTTTGTGCTTTTTTGAAGTTGTCTCTTTGTTTAAAGATTCGGACGAACCTTCATGTTCATCCAACCAAATGATTGAAGGTTCGTCCACATCATCTTGCTTGATTCGAATGACCCTACCATGAGTAGATTTGTGCTTTTATGTGTGTGTGATTTTTTGAAGCCATTCCATTGTTCTGGTGACTTATGATGATTGTCTGTGCTTTTTGTGTTTTCTGTGAAATTGAGAACTCTGCTGTTCTTGTGTAATGATCCGGATGAATGTTCATATAGTGTGCGAAGGTTCAGATGAATCATCATCAATAATTCGAATGAATGTTTGATGGTTTGGATGAATCTATGGCCTGCTAGTAACTTACTTATTTTAGACTGCGATGTGCTGTCATACATGAATGACTTATTCGTGCTTCTGTGAATATGTTGGACACCTGTAATCTCACTGTTTGTGCATAACTTATAAATTTAGCACTCATTTCTTGTGTGTTTGGCTTGTCATCGTGAATGCAACCTCAACTTACAGTGATGTTTTTGCAGTGAGAATTAGTCTTCTCACTGTCTGGGAATTTTTGTAATTCCCAAAAGGCATGGAAGATGCTTCCTGAATCTATGAAGGCTCGTGTCTGGCGAACTAGATTGGATACATTCGTCCAAGCACTACCAGATCTGTCTAAGGTGAACCAGACTGATCATGTAGATCATGCTTCATCCTTTACTTTGATTGAGAGGTGGATGTGTAGGACCCACACCTTCTAGCTTCCATGCATGGAGTGTAGGATAATGCCAGGAGCTTTCACAGTTATGACCGAGGTCCATTATGCTAGTACCCAGATTCCATTTGTCGATGCCCTTTGTTTTGTCATCAGCCGATCTTTCGAGATAAGGACACGAAGGTCGTGTATTCAGGTATGCTAGAGTGGTTTGCTCCATTGATACAAGTTGAACCGAATGGTGTACAGACCAATGCAGAGCCTCTTTCTGATTTTGACAAGGATGAAATGGCTAGAGTTTTTCTCTTCATTTGTTGGCGAGCACATTGTTCTATAATGAGGCATCCAGCTTGTGGATTCATTTCATGCCCCTGCTGAGGGGCTTTGATGTTATGAAGGAATATTATTAGGGGTCTATTTCCCTAGCATACTTGTATTCTTGCCTGGATATTTACAGGAAGCTAAACGGGTTTTGGTTGCATGTTTCACTCACATTTTGTTGTTTTGCGCCTATTCTAAGCTCAGGAAAGTAAGTTAATACCCAAGACTTGGTAAACCAACACATTACAGTGGGGTTAACAACAGGGCCTTTATCAAGCATCCTTCTGATCTTTTGATAGACTGGCTAAGAAAATACTACTTATAGCCATAAAATTGCCATTACTAGTAGCTAAATACTCACAAAGGGGATGAAATTCCATTAAAGGTCTATTGGTCGTAGGACGGAAAAACAAACCAACAAAATAGTACCCAAAGAAACCTGACATACTCTTCAGCATTTAGAGGGTTGATATGTCTCAAGGCTTCATCAATGACAGCAAAATAGCAATCATATTGGTCATGCTTCAAAAAAATGGATAGCCTAGCAATAGGTTTTTCAGAAATCAAGAATATACAGTCCTCTTGAAAGACTGGGAATGTTAACACCTAATTTTTGACACAAGAATACGGAAGCGGCTCAGAGGCCCAGTGATGATCATTCATGTTCTAAGCAGCATGAATCGAGTTGACATTGCTTTTTAGAGATTACATTTGCTTCACTTTGAGTGTTTTCTAAGCTTACATAGCACGTTTTTTTCCAAAATCTGGTTTTGAGCATAGTGGTGCGTTTTTTAGATGGTTTTCACCATAAATTTTTCTACAATTGTCCAAACGACTTAAAATTTTACTGGCTGGTAGTTGAGGCCATTGGCACACATTTTCTCAATTTTAAGTTTTTACAAAATCGGACGTTTGGAGGCCCAAAATGGCCCAACACCACTCTTCCAATTGGAGTTGGGTCCAACGCCACTCAAGAGATTGGTGTTGGTCCCACCACAAAAAGGAAGACTAGCGCTGGGCCCCCAATGCCAATTAGTCATTTTTAACTATAAAAAGCCCATTTTTGGGCTGTTCCGGCCCGTACGAGTCGTACACGAGTCCCAAAGCTCTAGAGGGCTATTTTTGTTTAAAAAACTCTTTGCTTTAGGCTCAAGTCATTGATTTTCACTAGAAAACTATTTGTGCCAATCCTAGCTTAAGTTTTAAGCTATTACGGGTGTAAATATCGGTCTAAAACTAGGTTTTAGGGGGTGGCAGCAGTTCATACAAATTTAGGGTTTAGTTCTTCATACTAACACTCTAAATTCACTTTGCTAGCTAAAAGGTATCACTCTTTTACATTGTAGGAAAGGAAAACCATTAAAAATATCATCTTTTTACATGCAAGAGGTCGTTTTGAACCATTGAATCCATTGAAGCAATATTCCAGCCATTGTTTTTCAATAAAAAGCAACCTAAAATTCACTCAAACCATATCTGAGGGTTATCAAGCGCTTCCAAGCCAATTTCTTAAGAGGTAAGTCTTATTTTCTTTGTTTTTCTTTATGTTTTCATTGTTTTCATGTTTTGGATGTCATGATTCATTGTATTCATGATGTTTTATTACTGTAAATTACTGTTTGTGTATTAAAATCATGTTTTTGCATGTTTCTTTGGTTTAATTGTCATTTACTACCATGCTGATACAATATAATTACTTAATAGTTGCATCTTTTTGCATATTCCCATGTTTTCATTTCAGATCTGATGTATTTGGTATTGTTTAAATGTTTTCCATGCATGAAAGTTTTTTTTTTAACAGAATCAGAGTAATCGTATTGTTTAAACGATTTTTATCATAACTTTTGCTACAAATGTCCAAATGAATTGAAATTTTACTAGTTGATAGTTGAGGCCATTTCACACATTTTCTCAGTTTTAAGTTTTTACAAAATTGGATGTTTGGAGGCCTAAAAGAGCCCAACACCACTCTGGGGAGTGAAATTGGGCCCAACGCCACTCTTCAAAGTGGAGTTGGGTCCAACGCCATTCAAGAGATTGGCGTTGGTCCCAACACCACAAGGAAGATTGGCGTTGGGCCCCCAATGCCAGTGAGTCATTTTCAGCTGTAAAAAGCCCGTTTTCAGGCTGTTTCAGCCCGAAATGGCCCGTACGAGTCGTACAGGCGTCCCAAAGCCCTAGAGGGCTATTTTGTCCAAAAAACTCTTTGCTATAGGCTCAAGTCATTGATTTTCACTAGAAAACTATTTGTGGTAACCCTAGCTTAAGTTTTAAGCTATTACCGGTATAAATACTGGTCTAAAACTAGGTTTTTGGGGGTGGCAGCAGTTCATATGAATTTAGGATTTAGTTCTTCATACTAACACTCTAAATTCACTTTGCTAGCTAAAAGGCATCACTCTTTTACATTGTAGGAAAGGAAAACCATTAAAAATTTCATCTTTTTACATGCAAGAGGTGGTTTTGAAGCATTGAATCCATTGAAGCAATATTCTAGGCATTGTTAATCAATAAAAAGCAACATAAAAGTCACTCAAACAAGATCTAAGAGTTATCAAGCGCTTCCAAGCCAATTTCTTAAGAGGTAAGTCTTCTTTTCTTTGTTTTTCTTCACTTTTTCATTGTTTTCATGTTTTTCATGTCATGATTCATTGTATTCATGATGTTTTGTTGCTATAAATTACCATTTGTGTGTTAAAAATCATGTTTTTGGATGTTTCTTTAGTTTAAATGTCATTTACTACCATGCTCATACATTATAATTTCTTAAAAGTTGCATCTTTTTGAATGTTCCCATTTTTTGATTTTAGATCTGATGTATTTGGTATTGTTTAAATGTTTCCCATGCATGAAAGTTTTTTTTTTTATGTTCTTTTGCACAAAAATTGTTATTTTTGCATAAAAATTGTCTCTTTGGGATAAAAATCATTTCTTGTGAGTTTTAATGCATGAAGGTTACATTTTTTTTTTTATGTTTTGATATATAATGTTATAATTCTTTTACATGTTTTAATGTTAAAGTTTGTTTCTTTGTGCAAAATTAAATTATTTTGAAGTTTCATGAATAAAGTTTATATCTTTCATGCATTTTATGTCTAAAGATGTGATCTTTGGATGTTATGAATGTAAAGCTTGTGTCTTTATTGTGTTTCATGCATGTCATGCCTAGATCTAGATTGTTTTATCATGTTTAATGCATTTTCATGTATTTTGGTAATTATTTTATGTATTTTCATCTCTATATGCGTATTTTTGGGGCTTGGTAAACCCCAAAAATTATGTTTTCTGTCAAATCGTATTCTTTGTTTGTTGTCTGGCCACCAACGTCACAAGCAGGAGTGGTGTTGGGCCCAAAGGCCTGTGGGTAAGTGGCGTTGGGCCCAAACGCCAGTCCCTGAAGTGGTATTGCCCCTTTTTTGGATTCCCGAGGTTCTGTTTTATCAAAATATGTGGTTTTTCAAGTCTATAATTGAATAAGCGGTAGCTTTCACGTGGAATACAGTGACGAGGTAAGCTTCTAAACTCTCTTTGGTAACTATTTAGATTTATTTATGCACGAAATAGGTTAATTAATGATATTTGGTAATTATTCTAGGTCTAAAATTGTAGAAACCCTAGGTTGTGGTGCTGCTTTGATGTGTTATGTTCTTATATTACTTTTGCATGTAAATTACTCTAATAATGGTTGTTAATCCTTAAAATTAACCTTTGTTTGTTATTAGAAACTCACTATGGCATACATATATGTAAAAAGGTAGGTTATAATTGTTTTATGCTTTTTATTACTTTGTTAGAGGGAATGAATGTTGGCATAATACTAAGAGTGTTGGGTAAGAATCACGTATGGGAATTGATAGGTCGGATCCATGAATCTCTGGGGTCAATGCATCCTTCAAATTCTTAAGAGGAATTGGGATGTACACCTTGTATGACATTCCCGATGCCGGTTCGAGTGGCGACTACCACTTCAGCCCCACAGATGAACACACAATGCCATAGTTGCTAGTCATGGCTCAGGCTCTGAGGTAAAACCTCCTTGTCTGCAAGGAAGCTAGTAGGATAGAAGACTTTTTTCAAAGTAAGGGATAGATGACCAAATGGAAAGATGAAAGTATTACTGCTAGTGCTCTAGAACTTCAAGGTAGCAGTAACTAAAGTAGGTTAGTATGGGACATGTTGCAAGTATCGGAGATTAATTCATCAAGACCCAATCTTCTCCAAAGACAGGATGAAGGCGTTCACACCATTGGACCCATGGAGCATAGGTCGGAGGCCAAGGTTTGATACTGTTTCATGTAGATGCAATAAGGATTTCCAAAAGAAAGTTAGTAGAACTAGGTGCTCCATAATAGGGTAGAGTTGGTAATGATTCAGTATTAAAGCCTAGTGATATTATGAGCTATTCACCTTCTCTAGCTTTAGCATAGATAAAATTGTTGTAGGACTAGGTGCATAATCAAGTCTCAATTAAATAAAAGCACTTTAGCTTGCACAACTAGACAAGAAATTGGACCAATTCTAACCTATAAGAAAAATAAGTAAGTATTCCACCTTAATGCCTGGAACTATAGCAAGACGAGTATCTTATAAAGAATCTGCAGGACCAGGGAAAGTAGAACCACTATAAGTTTGAGAAGCATGAGAGCTGGAGGAAGTTGCCATCTCTAAAATAAAACTAGGCAATTAAAATTGGTGAGCCGTATTAAAAAAAAAAGAGAGAGAGAACAATAAATATATAACATGGCTTGGTAACAATTTTTTAGTTGGTAGTTGAGAGATTGGTAAAGGTGGTTGTAAAGAAATCCTTCGAAGAGGAAATGGGAGTAGTTGAATCGATAGTGCCCTAGAAAATTTGAAGGATTATAGCTGTGATGACTGATTTGTGAATAAAACAACTGAAGATAAACTTTTTAAAATAGGGTTAGAAGTTGGGAATTGGTATTGGAGTTGGAATGGGAAAGGTAATTTGAGAAGGATTTGACTTGATAAAGGATAAAAAGAAACTCCAAAGATTCTTGGAGTTAATTGAGATTTTCTGGCCATTATCAATTTGGGAATTTGAAAGAGGAGGGGGTTCTTAACCCGGTACGTCTCTGGTTTTTGAATTAGAGCTGTTAGGAAATTGATTTCCCTCTGATTTACCATTAGGTTTTGAAGGAGTTAGGGTTTTATTTGCATTACTTGTTGTTGTGACTGTTGCAACCGTAGCATTTGAATAGAGCTTATGTACAAAGTGTGCTCTTTCAATCTTTGAAACTTTTTGTGATAGACAATATCTCAGTTCTTGTTGCTTAATAAACCAATCCTTGTTAGCCTATTAATCTAAACTACAAGTTCCAACCAGAACTGGTCGTCTTTCTCAGTAGTTTGGACTTTGCTTTTAAATTTGGGAACTTTTAAGGAGTTGTTTTTTTGAGAGGCCATCAGCATGCATATAACTTTCACTCGAGGGAGTAAAGTATATATGTAGGGGGGCAATTATTTGTACCCAAATTAATTGGGCTGAAAAAAACAGGACCCATATATGATGAAATAGAAGAATGAAGGTTGTTCTAATTAAAATTGATTTTGATGATAGGAATGTATATGAAGGACTCCTAGGAGTGGGTCAGAGTCCTGGTCAGGTAAAGAGAAAAATAAGAACTAGGCCTGAGACTAATTTGTTGAACAAAAAGTTTAAAAGGGATTATTATTGAAAAGAAGGAAAAGGTCTGGCCAGTTCTTAATGAAAAGGAATTCTTAAAAGGTGGAAGACAAGACAAGGAGTGAGTTTTTGGTGAAAGGAACTCGAGGAGACCTGATAAAAGCCACCTCTGATGTTTTAGATAAATCTTACTATTTGTAAAAGGTAAAGGAAATTGACTAGAACCGGTGGCCAATGACAGAAACAAGGTAAATGGAAAGCTTACATATGTCAATACAGAACGGTTTAATAAAGAAAGACAAGAAAAAGGCAAGATGCAGTGCCAGATCGTCATGATATACATTTTCTAAAGTACCTGGTTTCTAACGTAAGAGACCTAGTGAGAAATCAAATAAAGATGAAGTTTTGGTAGTGTTAGGGATTCATAAGAAAGGGCCACAAGACGACAGACTAGAGAAATAATAGGAATGGCTAAAACAATAGAGAATGGAGGCAAATCTTAGTGGCCAAGTTTATCAATGCTTTACTTGGAATTAAAGATTTCATGCAGAAGGATAAGATTTGGTTCAGAGAAAGAAAGAGTAGATAATCTGAAAAAGGGGAATTCTAGAAAGATCCCCATGAATGGCATGTAATAGGAAAATATGAGACTTTTACGCTTAATCAGAGGAGAACAGTTCTGAGGTTTAAGGACCAGATCTTCATGAATAACTGAAAGCAGAGAAAGGTGATAGGCATGTACAAGTTTTGAGAGGAAGCAACGGTAAAAAAATCATGGGTAATAAAATGGCCTCAACCAAAAGAATATGATTCCGAAGATGAATAAAAGGTGGGTGTGGTGGTAACGACTATGTTTCTAGCCGTTTCTATCAACGAATTGCCATATTCCACTAAGAGCAACTTTAGGTATGAGTAGAGAAGAGGAGCACTTGGAAAAGGCATCGACAATCTTCAACAAAACACAAATACATTCAACATAGCCTTATCAATTTCTAGCATTTTAACTTTCAATAGTTACAGTCTTTACATTTCAAACTTTAATTTTCAATTCCTGCATTTAATTTACTTTCAAAATAACTAGTTCTTCCAATTTCATTTAAGCTTTGTTTACTTCCAGCTCGTTCCTTTTAATTTTAATTCCAATGATAATCTTTCATTTCAGTTTAGTTATTAAACACTAGTTCTTTCCAATTCATCAAGCTTTTTATAAACACCAGTCCTATATTTTTGTTACCAGTTCTATCAATGGTTGCTCACACCATTAGTTTTGTATTTCAACCATTCAATCCACCAGTTCTACTAAGTTTCTAGTGGCATTGTGGGATACTTTTGTAGCGGATCCACACCCATAAAATGTTTGACAAGTCAGGTACATAAGTTGAGAGACCTATACTCTCTGGCGCGCCCAAAGCAAAGTGCAAATTGGCTTAGAGTTTTTCCAACACTCGTTCTCATACTAGAACTATCAGTTCTTTAAAAAATAAATGAACAAGTTCATTTAGGGAACTAAGCCGGATTGCCTCTTGTGCTGCAACTGAAAGTGCCAGAAATTTAGCTTCCATTATCTACAATGCAGCATAAGTTTGTTTCTTACTACTCCAAGATACGACACAATTGCCCTAAAAGAAAACAAAGCCTGATGTAGACTTCCTCTCATCTACAGATCCAATCCAATCACCATTAGTGTATCTTCTCATTTGTAGATTTTGACCTTGATAACATAAACAGAATTTATTATTCCTTTTAAGTATCTCAAGATCCTCTTAACTACTGTCCGATGTGCTTCCCCAAGATTGGATTGATAACTACTTACCATCCCAACAGTATAGCAAATATTAGGTCTTGTACACAACATTGCATACATCAGACTTCCAATAGCAATAGCATTTGGAACATTCCTCATATATTCCACTTCATGTGGTGTCTAGGGACTGAGACTCTTAGAGAGGTTTTGATCTTTAGCAATGTGAGTACTTATGGGTTTGTAATTTTTCATATTAAATTGTTCAAGGACTTGGTTGATGTAACTCTCTTGTGAGAGAGACAACAACCTACTTGCATGATCTCTTTAATTCTTAACTCTAAGAATATAAGCTGCATCACCCATATCTTTCATTTCAAAACTGGTCGATAACTAACTTTTGATCTCATTCACAAAGTCTAGGTTGTTTCCAGTTATCAGTTTGTCATGTACATACAAAGTGATTATGAAAAAATTGTCATTAGCACATTTAGTGTAAACACAATGGTCCTCACTTATCATTTTAAAACCATAAAAAATGATTATGTTATGAAAATGAATGTACCATTGCCTTAAAGACTAGTTAAGGCCATAAATTGACTTATTCAATTTACAAACGTTTTACTCTTTACCTTTATGAACAAAACTAGCATGTAGATTTCTTCATTTGATTCCCCATTGAGAAAAGCAGTCTTTACATCCATTTGATGTAGCTCTAGACCTAAATTTGCCACCATGGCTAGAATCAATCCAATTGATGTACAATAGGAGAAAAAGTTTATCCATAGTCAATTCCTTCCGATTATGTGTACCCCTTTGCTACAAGGCGGCTTTGTACCTTTTGATACTTCCATCAGCCTTATGCTTGATTTCGAGAATCCACTTAATCTTAATAGTCCTTCATCCATGAAGGAGGTCAACAAATTCCCAAACTTTATTAAATCCCATGGACGCTATTTCCTCTTCTATTGCATTAATCCATTTATCCTTAGCTTGGCATGACATAGCCTATTTGAAAGTTCTTGGCGCTTCATCATCAAGTAGGTCAACTAAAAGGGTTTTAGTCACATCATTATTTATGCTATAACGTGATGTTGTTCTGCTTTTAGATCTACGTGATTCCCAATCTTGATAAAAATATCTCATATATTCATCGTGATTAGGTAAACTCCTACGAAAGTCACGTATTATACTCCCATTGAAGTCCATATTTGATTTTGATCATTTAGATTGTGAGGATTAAGGAACTGATTTTCTTGCTCCTGTTCTAAAATTCTCCCACTCCCAAATTTATCCATATCTTGAGTTTCATAGAAAGTATAATATTGACCTACATCACCTAGCTTAGGAAATTCATTCTCTAAGAATGTGACATCTCGTGATTGATATTCTATAGTGGTGCCATTTTCCTATTCACCCATAAATACGTATCCTTTTGACACATCAAAGTATCTTATAAATACACTCATTCTACCTCTTGGACCTAATTTTCCATACTGGCTAGAGATATTAGGGGTGATAGCAGCACAACCCCAAGGTCGTAAGTGGCTTCAATCTGGTTTCCGATTATTCCACAACTCATAAGGTACGGATTTGACAAACTTAGAGGCCACACGATTAAGAATATAAGCAGTTGTTAGAAAAGCATCTCCCTAAAAGAAAACTAGCAAATTTACTTGTGACATCATCAATCTAACCTTGTCAAGAAGAGTTCTATTTCTTCTTTCTGCAACACCATTTTGTTGAGGAGTATAGGATATGGACAACTGATCTTCGATACTATTTTCATCACATCAAGCATTAAATTCATTAGATAAATATTCACAACCATGGTCGATTCTCAAAGCTTTTATCTTTCTATCTAATTAATTTTCCACTAAGTTCATAAATATCTTAAAGCAACTAAAATCGACTCATTCAATCTTGCCCAATGTTCACTACTAAAATTTCCCAAATTACCGACCAAAAATTATTCTAATAACTATGCGATGTATTCATCAAAGAAAAATTGACATTATTATTGAAACTAATATTTCAATATCCATAACAATAAAACCATTCAACAAATATCTAGAACCAAAAAACTTTATTCTTAAACAAAGCCTAACACTGTTAATCAAAAATAGCTAATTTAAACCAAGATCTAATAAAGTTGAAATAGAAATCAAATTCTTATGAATTCTTAGGACAAAAAGTACATCATGAAGAATCAAAGATTTGCCTTTACACAACACTAATTTGCAAGTGCCTATTCCTTTCACCTCCATTCATGTGTTGTTTCCTATGAACAACAATTTTGTTCCATTAGCAACTCATCAGAAGTTGACAAAGGCTCCTCATTCATTCGTCACATGGTTGGTTGATCCTAAATCAATAATACACAACGGATCATATTTAATGATCAATTAAGAACAAGAAACATAAGTATTACTTGCACATGAGTAATTTTCAGTTATGTTCTTTGGTTTTGTGCAATATCTTGCATAATGCCCCTTCTTTTGGCAGTTGTAGCATTTCACTTTTGAAATGTCTACTCTTTTCTAGTTCTTCTACAATTTCTGTTTCTTATGCCCCCTTACGCTTTCTGTATGGCCTTTTGTTATTGTCGTTGTTGTTCTTGAGCTTTTGGGACTCTTTCCGTCAGTGCTAGAACCCATGCCATGAACCTCAGATTTCAGTTTGCTTGAAGATACACGATCTTCCTCAAGCTCCAAATGGCATACAGCGTTATTAATGTTCTAACATTCCCATCACGAGTAAGGTGCATCTTCATATGCTTCCAATTAGAGGGTAGGGATCGAATCACTTTTTCTATCCTTTACTCATCAGTTAACACATGTCCAGCCATGCCCAACTCATTAAACATGTTGGACATCTCTCTTAAATGAATTTTCATGGTATGATTAGGTCCTTTCTTATATGTGTTGAACTTGATGGTCAATGACCTAAGCTTGGTTAAGGACACATTCCTAAACCTATCACGTAAAGCATTCAAAAGATGCATTGCATATTGATATTGCTTGAACTCCTTAGAGATAACATCTCTCATAGCACTAAGCATAATGATAGTAGCATTCTTATTTTTCCCCATCCAATCCTCATACACATAACGCTCACGTCTAAGTGCAACATTGTTGCCTTCTTCAGGCTCATCCATTGTCTCATTAATGGTTTCAAGAACCTCTTGCTCTTCCATCACATACTGAATTTTCATGCTTCAGACCTCATAACTATCATCATTTAATTTGAGGTCCTTATTCAATTCAGCAACAATCGATTTTGTAACGGGAGCCAATGTTAATCTCTCTATTAACAATGGCAATCGTTGTACATTAACATAGGAGTAAAGGCAACATATCTTTTACTATGCATGAAATCATTTTAATTCACAAAGTCTTGGGCTAGCTATTGAATCAAATAGTATACCTATGCATACAACTACCGTCTAAATCTTAGCATCCAACTTCATAAATCAAAACAAATGGATAGTAATCATAAAAAGATGTAATAGGTGTTGTGCATACCCATAGCATGAATTCACAAATTCTATCACATGCTAGTTGGAACACATCAATAAAAGGTTCTTGCAAAGCATTTAAACAAATAAAATAAATTATTATTAAAATTGAAAACCTTTTAAAGAAAAATTCCAAAATCTTCAACAGACAAACGAAATCCAACTAGCATGAACATCCTAAAATAAACAAACGCATATGTTTATAATAAGGGAACTCATTCCTAACATTCCTAAAGTTCACATATCTCTAGTAACAAAACCTATCATGCAAAACTCGTAAGTTCACTAGAATTGATCTTTTAACCATGACTGTCAAGTCTCTAGGAAAATGGTGTAGAATGATATCCTTCAATGTTTTCCCACTTAGACGAGTCACTACTCATCCACTCATTAATGTAAAGGTATTGGAAGGGTTGTGTTTACCCCAAGGATCCTTTAGTGATTTTGATGATGCAAAACATTGTCTTAGTGCTAAAATGTTTGCTAAGTGCTTTATAGGTGATGGATGCATATCAAATGCATAAGAACAATTGATGAAGATGATCAAGGGATATTGATGAAGTTTTAGAGTGCATTATGAGTGATAATGAGTAGTGCACGGTGCTGATGAAGAAGCGATGGATAGGTTCGGTGAAATGTGAGTGATAATGATGGAATTCTTAATGGTATTCAAAGTGTTATATATAAAGATTGTGTATGATGATGAAGAATGGTAATGCGACATCCAAAGCAACAGAGGGGTCAGAAGATCACTTGCCATAAGACGTTGTCACACCTTAACAACCACGAGATCACATGTCATAAGACTTGGTCACACCTTAATAATGGTAATGAGCTTTGATGAGTGTTTTAGCTTAGGTGGATAGGTTTAAGTGTTAACCTTATTAAAACACTTGGGATAATGGTGTTTAGTTTAGGTGGATAGGTTCAAGTGTAAACCTTAATAAAACACTTGGGTTAATTGATGAGAGTTTTTAAGTTAAAGGTTAAATACATGTAGTAAAGAGATAAAATATGTCATGGGCTAACTAAACCTACAATTTATGCACATTGGACATGGTATATTGGAAGTTTAGGACTTATGGAAAACTAAATGTGCATAGTCAATTTTAGATGGGCTGAATTAAATGAATTAACTGCACTAATTGGGCAATAATCATAGTATAAATTATAAATGGATTGAAAGCCCAATATGTCTAGTGTTAAAAAAAAATTTTATTTGGATTTTTGGAGTTGAAAAAATAAAGATATGATTTTTTGAGTGATTTATGGTCATGCTGTCAGATGAGAGATTGAACACATAGGTTGTATTCAAACTTATGTCAAAAATTGTATAAATATCATTTGAACCTAAAATTTGGTGGGGTTGTAGCTCTGTAAGTCTAATTTTCAATTCAAAAAATGGTAAAGCATTTTGAATTTTCTACAAGGAGATATTCATGTTTGAATACAAACTACTCCAGCTGCAAGTCACATGCTTTAGGCGTCCATTGTCTGAATTATTGTAAAAAATCTACAAATCTCCAGAAAACGGGCCATATATTTCTGAAAAGATATGGATTTCTAGTTTCTAAAAAAGATGAATCACAATTTTTCAAAGCTTATAGTTGGAGATAATGAATTTTGAAAGAGACATGCTACATTTGTCAAGTAAGCTGGTAGCCTTGAAGAATGGAGCCTCAACAATCAAGTTTGAATTTCTTGGTTGATTATGAACGGCCACTTCAAATTTTCTACCTATAAAAGGAGGTATTTGAGGCATTAAAATATACACAAGAGCTTGAAGAAAGAATAGCAATTAAGAGTCACAATATTCATAAGTTATTTTTAGATTTTATGTTGTAATTGTGAGAAAAAACCTTCATTCTTCTTCTTATAACTTTCACTTTGTTTTTGTATTGTGTGAGAGACACTAAAACACAATGAAAGGTTTAAGAGTGTACCTTGAAAACAATTGGGTTTTGGCTTTTGAGTGTAAGCCATAAAAACACTTGAGTTAGGTCTGTGAGTTAGCCTTAGAAAATTCATTTGTAAAGGTTGAAGATAGCCTTAGAAATCTTCATTGTAAAGATAGTGAGATAGCCTTGTAAATCTCACAATGTAAAGGTTGGAGATAGCCTTGAAATCTCCATTGTTTTCTATTTGTGGTTATTGGAACTCCAAAGATTCTCTCTTCTATACTCTCTTTACATGTTCATATTAATTTGATCTTGATTGAATTTGGTTGCTTTAGTTGCTTGTTTTATTCGTTTGCTTAATTATTATTTATTTTTTTAATTAGTTTGATTGCTATTACATTTAACTAATTGAATTGCTTTCTCCATTTGATTGAAAATTTTAATTGAGCATTTAAGTCTGTTTTTTTCTATTCCGCACCAATTCACCCCCCCTCTTGGTTATTTCACGAAGCATCATTGCTAATAGACACAAGAAACTTCACATTTTGGTTAGTAAGGTTGTATAGGTCAATTGTGTAGACATTGTTGGATCTTTTGCCATTGAATACTACTTTGTCATCCAAATATTTGGTAAAATCAAAAGTGACTTTGAAACCTTTGTCTCACAATTGACTTATAGTAAGTTAGTTATGCTTTAAACCATCAACTAGAAGAACATTTTCAATACAAGTAGAGGAATCCTTACCAATGTTTCCAATGCCAATTACCTTACCTTTGGCATGATCACCAAATGTTACCGATCCACCCTTTTTCATCTTTAATTTAGAGAAAAGACTTTTATCACCAGTCATGTGCTTGGAGAATCCACTATCAAGATACCATTCACTTGCTCTAGTTGAGGTTTTCAAGCATACCTACAAAAGAAAGTTAATTCTTTATTTTAGGTACCCAAACAAGTTTAGGTCCTTGAGGGTTAGCATTAACAAAAGTACCTAAGCCAAGTTGCTCCCTCCTAACATGGCAAAACACATTAATGTGTCCATGTTTCATGCAATAATGACATTGAACAATAGGAGAGGAGGTCCTTTTGCTCAAGGCCTTTTGCTTTGTGTAATGCTTCTTAGGAGTTTGGCCTTTAGGAATTGGCTTACCCTTAGGTTTGCCTTAGGGCTTGACTTTAGATTTTCCTTGTGGCTTCCGTTTGGGTTTGCCTTAAGAGGTGTTAGTTCTTTTGGCCAATGAGCCATTTGATTGCTTATCTCCTTCCTTAGACTTAGGCTTCCGACCCTTAGTCATAGCAACATCAACACTAGAAGTTTGTGTTGGTGATGATGATTTACTAAATGTGGTACTAGAAGTCCCACAAGAGGTTGAGCATTTATTGAATCCCAAGCCATGTCTCACAAGGGGAGGTCTTTGTGACATCAATAAGGTATCAAGATTTTCCTTGACTTTATGGAACTTGACAATGGATTCTCTCAATTCTTCTACCTCACATTTCAATATGTCATTCTCTTTTGTAAGAGTCTCCATTGAAGAGAGTTTGAATTGAGAAGCAAGTAGTTGACCTTTAAACTCTCCTTGGGAAAGTTTAAGTGCCTCTACTTGAGCTCTTAGCTCATTAACTTCCCTATTACTTGCCTCATAAAGTTTTTTAGTTTAATTTTTTCACATTAGAGGTGAGTACATTGGGAGTTAAGTTATTTGATGAGTTCAATGGGATCATCATCATCGGTTTCATCATCACTACTACAATCAGAAGTATAAGAAGGAAAAATAGGTAAGCAAGAAATATTTACTTACTTAAAGAGTCCTCAATGGCCATGAATGCAAGATTGGTGGCTTCATCCTCGCTCTCATCTTCGCTTTCATCATCATCCTGCGAAGAGGATGATGATCTATCATTTTCATCCCATCCGACATAAAAAGCTCTTTTTGTGCCTTCCTTTGAGAGTAGAACAATCTGGTTTGATGTGCCCTTTCTTGCCACATTCAAAGCACTTCACCAAGGAGCCACTCTTCTTGGAGCTTTCTTTACTTCTCCTTTTATCCTTGCTTTTACTAGATGACCCTTTTGTTTCTCGAATCATCCTTGTCACTCTCTTGGAGAGTAATACTAATTATTCTTCATTGGGGCCACCCTTTCCTTCTTCATTTTTGCCTTCTTCATGTTTTTCTTGAGAGGCTTTGAAGGCAATGGTTTTCTTCTTTTCCTCTTTCCTCTCACTTGCTTCTAGCTTTTCATCTTCATCATAGTTCATCTCATAAATTAAGAGATTTCCTATAAGCTCATCGGTTCTCATGGTGGAGAGATCCTTGGAATCTTCAAGTGAAGCAATTTTAGTCTCAAACTTCTTCTTAGGCAAGGACGTAAGAATTTTCTTGTTGACTTCACCCGGATTATAGATTTTACAAAGTTTCCTTAGCCCTTCCACCAAAGCTAGAAGTCAATTGGTGAGTGAGGTGACATTTTCATCGGCTAACCTTTTGAAGGTTTCATATTGATAAACAAGAAGTTCAATCCTCTTGTTCTTCACATCCATTGTGCCTTCATGATAGTTTGGCAATGTTGTCCATATGGGATGGGCAGTAGTACAATGTAGTACATGTGCACATTCTTTTCTAGATAAAGAACCGAGAATAATAGACATAGCTTCATAGTTCTTACCGTTGCTCTTTGGATGTGCATCCACCCAATCCTTTCTGTCAAGCGTTATAGTCACCTCACCTATGGTTATGGTTGGTGGAGTCCATTCAACTAGGACTTGATCCCAAACATCGATTTGGTCACTATCCAAATAATATTGCATGCGCAATGTCCAATAAGGATAGTCACTTCCATCGAAGTAAGGTCTCAAGCTTCCAAAGCCATCACCCGACATCTCTAATGACCTTGAAGCTCCCACTTAAAGTATAAATGAGCTGTTAGGCTCTGACACCAATTGAAACAGCCCAGAGGGGGGGAGGGGTGAGTTGGTGCGAAATTAAAAAAATAAAAATTACCTGGGAGAATAGACAGAAATTTATAGTGGTTCGGTCCAACTCTTGACCTACATCCACTTCTCCTAAATACACAATTTTGGGTTCCACTACCACAAATGGAATTACAAGGAGATTTAACAGTCTATCACCAACCTTTACAATGTGATATTTCAAAGGCTATCTCATGACCTTTACAGTGAAGATTTCAAAGGCTATCTTCCACCTTTACAATGAAGATTTAACAGGCTATCTTCAACCTTTACAAAGAGGATTCTAAGGCTCTCTCCAAACCTAAACAATGAGTTTTACTCAAAGCTCACTCACAAACCCTAGTGCTTCCAATAGGCAACACCAAACCTAGTGTTTACAAGGCTAACACCAAACCTAACCTAAGTGTTTCCCAACCTTCACAAAGATTGACACTTGTACAGGGTAGAAAAATCACTCAACCCAAGCAACAAATGCACTAGAGTTTTAACTACCAACACACAATAAATTCACAAAGAATTTATTTACAAAGAATTATGAAAAATTAAATTGCAAGAGTTTTGGCTATCTAAGATTGTGTGTTATATCTAACCATAATTAAAAGGAGTATTTATAGCCATCAACCCCAAAACTAGGTGTTAGAAACAAAACTAGGTGTATTTCCAGTGGATAGAAGATTTTGAAACAAAAAGTCATGATTACCATAAATCGCGAGCTTGGAGTTTGAAACATCTTCCAACGGTCATGTTGACTAGGAAATCACGGGGGTGATTTCACATGTCCCGGGCACGAAATAATCATTCATAAATGCTTTGAGACATGCCTTCTATTTTCTTATATCATGGGTGCAATTTTCCCAATCACGGGAGCGATCCAATGATCTAGACAATGTGTTGAAAAGTGCTTTCTCTACAATTTCATTACTCGCAGGCGTGATTAAGAGAGGTAGTGGCTTTGTATTTTCATCGAAGAATGTTCCTTATATCGCGGGGGCGATTTCCATTTTAGGGGCGTGGTGTGATATGGTTGTGGGGGCGAAATCC
The DNA here is from genome assembly GCA_948193215.1 of Bocquillonia castaneifolia. Taxonomy (NCBI): domain Eukaryota; kingdom Viridiplantae; phylum Streptophyta; class Magnoliopsida; order Malpighiales; family Euphorbiaceae; genus Bocquillonia; species Bocquillonia castaneifolia. The sequence goes on along the minus strand of CANYLF011380094.1, from coordinate 489 downwards.
ATATCATGGGCGCGAAATAATGCCACGGGCGCGATCTCCAATATCAATGGAGCGATTTATAGGTCATTTTCCAAACTTGAGTTTTTGCTCAAGGATCTTTAATGGTTGTTATACTACACACTTAGAAGCTTTATTAAACAACGAATTAAAGTTGTTAAGCTCAAAATAAGATGGATTGGTGCCACCAAGGCCAACAATTTTTATTTACATCGGGGACAATGTAAATTTTAAAGTTTGGGGTGGGGAAAATATGCAATTTTGTGCTTAATTGAAAAAATATATGATGATTAAATTCTATATCAAATTGAATTTCCATTCTTGTGATTGTTGTTTTTAGGTAACTTTGATTTTAGGAATAATTGCTTGTTTTTATTACCAACTATTAGGATCTTTTAATTTTAATTTTTGATTTCTTTAAAATTGTTTTAGGTAGTTATGTTAGGTTTTTGTTTTTGTGAGTCAAATTTTTGCTTTTGGCATAATTAAGGA